>NC_069416.1:5418200-5473519 GCF_026875155.1 Cherax quadricarinatus
TAAAATTATTTTTCCTTAAAATGAAAAACATGTAACAATAAGCAGAGTTTCTTCCATCCATGTATGATATGCCATCTTTAATCAAAATGATTTTCCTTTGTACCCATTTTAAAAAATTCCCTAGGGAAAATTTACTTATAATATATATTTTATATAAAATATTTTAAATAATATATAAATATATATATATAAAAATATTATATATATAAAAATATATATATATACTATATATATATATATAATATATATAACATATATATATAAAATATATAATAAATATATAAAAATATATATATATTATATATATAAAATTTATATATATATATAATATATAAATATAAAATTATATATATATTATATTTAAATATATATAAAAATATTATATATATAATATAAATATTTTATATTATTTTTATAAATAATAATTTTTATATATATTTTTAATTTTTAAAATAATATATATAAAATATATATAATAAAAATATTAATATATTTTAAATAAATATATAATATATAAAAAAAAAATTAAATATATAAATTTATATATATAAAAATATATAATATAAATAATATATATAAATATATAATAATATATATAATATATATAAATATTAAATATATTATATATATATTTATTTATAAAATATAAAATATCGAAAAGTTTACTTTAATCCCTATTTTTGGGATGAAGTTTTCTTTAAAGGATAGAAAGTGAGAAGCTGATTAATAACCCTCGTGTCGTCGACAGGATTCAGTGCAAATTTTTCGTATTAAGTAATTAGATAAATTTTTATGTGTTATTTTTTTAGCATGTTTTTCTTTGGAAAAATAAATAAGAATTTTTTCAAAATACATCAAGCTTTAACATAAATCATAAGTGACAGTTGTGTTTCTAGGAATTCGCTTTGAGGTTTTACTGTCATTTGGGGTGTAAAACTGGAGTTTTCGTGGGGGTTAACTAAGGAATTACTTGTGCTAGTGTTTGTGGGGGCAATACTGGTTACTTTGTTTTAATGGTGGGAGTGGGGAATACTGCAAGTGTGTATAGGGTTGGGAGTATGTAACGTTTTGAACAATTACAGTGGCGTGGAAAAAGACAATTTAGTAAAAATTTTGTTGGGGCATTTTTCCGCGTGATGGCCGGGGGGTACAGCACAAAAAAAAAAAACAAGCTACCAGAATTCCCCGCAATTGTTGCAAAAATGTAATGTTATTTAATTTAAATTCTGAAAATTGGTTTGCCAAGAACAAAGGATAATATAATTGATTTAATAAAGACCTTTGAATACACACGCTGTAAGAAATATATTATTTCAATATATTCTAATTGACACTCTCAAGTTCTAGAAGAATAAAATAACATTACAGAACCCGTTAGGGTTTATTATATACAAATGGAATCATACCTTCTGAAGAAGGGATCTTTAAGAGGCGCGTGAGTTCCCTTGTCTATTTTTCCCCTATAATCTACTATGTCCATAATTACTGTTGCATTTGCTTTGTCTCCTTTCGTAAGGGGAAGAGTCCAGGATATTTCCTTAATTCATAATGTTACTTAACAAATCTTTGATGACAGTTGTGTTGCAAAGGTGCTGACAGTTTTTATGAAAGATTTTTTAAGTTATACCATGAATGGTAGGACAAGGTAGATTATAAGGGAAAAATAACATATTAGAATACAAGGGAACTGACGTTCCCCCGAATACTTACACTGTGCACCGTCTTATTACACACCATTGTCATAATGTATCCACACACGGTGAATCATGATTCATTCTTACTATGATGAAGCTGTATTTCTCTTTATTAATTTTATGTGCTTGTAGAATGATACACAAAAATTTTAGCAAGCTTACAAATTGTGCAGTCAGTGATACCTCTGTAGCATGTTACATACCACACTGTGTGCAGTAAGTATACAGACACTGACTACCCTCATATAAGTTGACACTGCATAATACTGCATACAGATGAAGTGTACCATGATACATACACATAATGTGTACAATGATTATACATACCTTATGTCCCATAATGATACTTCCCTCATGAATTGACGACATTACGACAGTTTTCCAGTTTCACTGGTTTTTTTACGATTTCATTTGTCTTCAAATCACAGAAGAAATCTAGCCTAACTCAAGCATCCATTTTACATTTGAAATATTTTCAAGCTTACTAATAACACTTGCTGCCTGGAAATTGTTTGTCATTTTTGGTTCGTTGATCAGAATTAGTCAGGCATGGGTCAATATTTAATTCCTTGTTGCAATATAAAAACAACTGAAATTTACAAAAAATTTATTTTGGTCATTGCGCGATCTGAGAAAGGTATCCCTGTATTTCATAACCCTAATACCCAGTGCTTCAATGCGAATGGAATAGTGCAGAGTGAGGAATGAATTAATAATCCAGTTAAATATTTGGGTTAAAGATCTGAAGGAAATCAGAAGAGGCATTCATAAGTCATCATATGGAAACCAATGTCCATTTTTTTTTCAATGAAATAGGTAAATTAAGACAAATACTGCCCAAACCTAATTCAAACCTTTCAAAGAGTCTAAAGAAGTCAATAAGCTTAAATTCACAGGCATATTAATCTTGAAACTGCTTACAAGCTGAATTTGACTCAAGTCCGGCCTGCCGGTTACACCTGAATCCCTTCATAAATGTTACCTTGCTCGCACTCCAACAGCACGTCAAGTCCAAAAAAACATTTGTCTACATTCACTCTTATCTAACACGCTCACACATGCTTGCTGGACATCCAAGCCCTTTGCACACAAAACCTCCTTTGCTCCCTCCCACCAACCTTACCCAGGCGACCTTTTACCCTCCCTTTCCCTCCCTACAGATGTAACACTCTCGAATCATCCTTTTTTGTTTCCCTTTCTACAGCCCCAACCACCTCAAAACCCCCCTGCACCCCCGAAATTTCAAAACAAACGAATTCTCTGCTTTTAAAAATTCACCCACACATTGCCCCCAGACAAACATCCCCACTGCCCCCACCTTCTCCTTGTTGAAAACATTCACCACCCATTTAACACCAAAATAAGACGTTGGATAACTATACTCTCATACTTTCCCCTATGGCTATTTTATTATTATTATTATTTTTTTATTATTAATTATTTTTATTATTGTTTTATTATTGTTTCCCAGTCTTCATTAGGGGACTATCCTCACAGCCGCGCGCCATCCGTGCCGGCGAAAGGCCGACTTACTGCGAGATGCTGCTCTCCCTCTCACTGACCCGCCCACCAACAACACCCTCCCCCATGCAAGGCGGGGAAGAGCGGCCCCCGGGACAATCAATACTTTGCCTGAACCAAAACACCATTTTGAAAACCTTTTAAATATTTGAACCTCGAAATTTTTAAACTAAAAATTTATTTAAGCAACAATCCGAATCATAAAGAACAAAAAGGCACGATAACAAAACTGGAACGTTGACAAATAACCCTGTATTAAACAGAGAAGCTTAAAAATTTCGGTCGGTCTTGGACCATTTAAAAATCACATAACAGAAAGAAAGGGGGACCCATTAAATAAAAGGCGAGCAACAGGACGGGACCAAGAGGGGTAGTATGGTAGGGGTAAGGTTGGAAAAAGAGTTAGTAGTAGTAACAGTAGTATAAAAGTAGTAGCATATAGGGTGAAAGGGGGGGTGAAGGGTGTACACAAAAGTATATAAAGGGAGGGTGGAATAGGGTCATCAAAGGGAAAGAAACGGCAGAGCTAAGGACCTACACACAGGGAGGGAAAATAAAAAGGGCAAAAAACCCACGGCAGAAAAAAAAAAACAAGAAAGAAAAAAAAACAGAAAGGGGAAGAGGCAGAGAAAGAAAAATTATGGTTAATCACTGTCTTCTGAAATTTGAGATTTGCAATGTAAGAGAAATAAGCTCTACAGAACAAAGCCCGACTAAGATTATACATGGAAAATGGAATAAAGGAAAGATTTAGTAAGCGGTGACTGGAAAATAAAAGTAGGGGAAAAAAATTCTAGCAGCAAAACCAGACAAACGATGACTATGATCTAACATGACGAAAAAAAATACTGAAAATAAAATCTAAAAAAAGTATCCCCAGGGGGCTCCATACAGGAGGAGAGGTACGAACAAAATTACTGCTCAGTTTTTAGTCTGGGGGAAAATAAATTTTTAACGTCCAAAGGGGCGGCAGAGTTGTTGAGATTAGAAAACTGGGAAAAATGGGAACAGAGAACGAAGATTTCACAGGATAGAGAGTTGCGAGAGAAGAAAGTCCGTTTAGATGTTAAAAGGCAGAATGGGAATCTATTTTTTTTGCTTCCTTTCCTTGATGTATTTATCCACGGTCGGGTACAGGCTTTTCTTTTTTTTCCGTTTTAAACACAAGCCTTTCCACAGTGGGGAGGGATAAACCCAACTTTTTTTACTATGCCCCATCGTCATGAAAATGTTCTTATTTTTCTCTTTCTCCATGCCCTCCCCTTTTGTGACCCCCATTCCCTGAATCGGAAATTTCCTTTTTTTGTAATTCGTTTCCCAGTCTTAACACCTTTTCCCATTTTATTAACTCGCCCTTTTCAAAAGTTTTAAACGGGCTTTCTTCTCTCCCAAAAATCCCCACGATGTGAAATCTTCTGTTCTCTGCCTCCCTATATTTCCAGTCTTTTTAATCTCAACAACCTCTTTTGTTCCCTTGACGGGGGGGTTTAACCACGTCCCCGAAATTTAAAACCCAGACCGTCGCATTAGGGCCCCTGGGGCCCCTACATCAGTGGCTAACGGACGGTCTGGAGTTTTGAACCCCTCTGACCGCGGGGTTTAAATCCCACCCAGGATAGTTTTGTTTGCAATCGTGTCATTACATTTTGGAGTCACACAAACCTACTTTTCGCCCAAAATAACAACCTTCGATAAAACAGTTCTACCCCTCCTCCGCTGTAAATTTCCCCCGGTGAATATTCTATTTCTTTTTCCTCTTGTCTTTTTTTTATACCTTGGAGAAACCGGTTCTCTCTTTTCTGACAAGTCAATGAGCAAAAAAAGGGTGTTAACTTGCCGATCATGTCAAGTATTAACTGACTTCGCTAGAACTATATCCCTACTTCTTATTTCCAGTCGCCATCTTTTTAAATAAACCCCTTTATTTAAAATTTTCCTTGAATGAATCTAGTCGTGGCTTTATCTCTGTAATGCCTTCATTCCTTTAAATTTGTCAAATGCCCAAACTCCAAACAAAACGAGACTTAACCTGATAATTTTTTTCTCCCTCCCCTCTCTTTTCTTCTCATTTTCTTTTTTTTTCCCTTTTCTCTTCTTTCTTTTTTTTTCATGTTTTTTCTGCCTTAGGTGTCCTGTCCTTCATTTTTCCCCCTTTTTTTTTGATCCAACCCGTGTGGGTCCTTACTCTCCGGCAGTCCCCTTTTTCTTTTTTTACTGACCACATTTCACATTACTACTACTACATTCCTTTCTTACTACTTTTGCCAGCACCTTTGTCTTTCCCCTACACTCTCTTTATTATATCTTGTCCCACAACACCATCTCTTTCTTTTATCTACTACTACAGTGGGACATCAATTTCGCTCGTAATATATTGGTTCCCTCTATCTTTCGGTTTATTGTGCTTTGTAAAAAGGACCAAAACAAAAAACCCAGACGTCGTCGTAAGCTTCTCTCTTCTATTTTGAATCATTGCCTAAAAATTCGGTCATCGAGAAAAGAACAAAAAATAAACGACAAAAAAATTTTTTTGGACAAAAACAGCAGTCCTTCATTTGGGAGCGTTGGCGATCCCGCTGACTGTAACTATCAGACTTTTTCCCAAAGTGTTTTCTGTTTTTTTTCCCCGATTTTCCGGTCCAGTGTCTGCTATTCACATCACTTCTTTCACTCTCATGTGCTATAAATTTTGTCTCTACCATGAGTTTCTGAATGATGAAATATGTTTTTTTTTAAGATTAATCCTTTGTTTGAATCTGTAAACTTTACACTACTGGAGGTAAAGGATTGGGAAAAAGGGGGTTTTTTTACTAGGAACTTTTTACTTATACGTATATTGCATTTTTGTCAGCAGTTTAGATGTTGATGAAACCCTCGTGTACATCTTGCATGTTTTGTTATGCTTTTAAATTTGGAATTCTTTTATACATGTATGAGACTTGCTGAAATAAAATTCCAAACCCTTTTCATTATTGGGATAAAAATGGAAAAATGGGAGGACCACCTTTTACTCAAGCACTCATCCGGAGAGACTTAGATGGAAATCCGTTGATACTACAGTCTCTATAAAACTAATGACCCCCACAAATCGTAATGCACATTCAAACAAACCCGCGATCAGAGATCCAAAACTCCTCCAACCGTCGCGTTACCACGGACCAGCTAGTTTCAATAAATTCGTCCAGCATGGTGAAAAATACCTAGTTGGACAATCTTTTGTGGCTAGCTGGCCCGGGGCTAACGCAGGGTCTGGAGTTTTGAGACTCTCTGACGCGGTTCTACCCCCCCGCACGTATAGGGGTTTAAAACCAAATAACCCGTGCTAGGAGGGGGAAAAGCAATGATTCATTGTCGCCCTTGGAAAGACTTCGACCACTGACAGTCAGCTAAAACAAAAGGGAACACCGCCAGAAAATATAGAAGGGGGCATGAAAAAGGGGAGACAATGGTAAGGAAGTAGAGAAACTATAACATGAAAAGCGCAGTTTTATGAGTCATCCTATCTTTTCTGTTACAATGTTTAAAACGAAGAATAAGGAAGGGCAATAGGTTTAAATACCTTTTTTTAAAAAAGCTTGCAAAAGTTCATTTTTGAAAATTTTAAAAAAGAGTTTTTTTTTGGGCCCACAAACTGTGGACGACATAATGAAAACGATCTAGAATACCTCACTTTTTAGCATTTAAAAATATAAGTTTCCAAATTTTTCTTGATGTCTCATGGTTATAACCAAATTATTATAATATTTGTATTTTGTCAAAAATAATTCCAGAAAAAAAATGTAGAATGTTTTATTTTAAAACGGGGAAAAAAATGTCCCTATGAGGGTTATTTTAAATTTTTTTAAAAAAAGACTATCTCATTAAAATGGCTCAAATAACTAGTATCAAAAAATCAACTTGATATTTAAATAAAATACTGTGCATAAAGTGTTTAAAATTATTTTTTCTTCTATAATTGGTAATCCCCAAAATTCAAAATAAAATTAAAAGAGAAAAAAAAAAACTGTTGAACTTGTCCTAATTAATAGGTGAAACCACGCATCTATAATAACAAATCAATATTTTAAATCTTTTCCAGGATGAAAGGAAAGCTTTGAAATTTTTATACTTGGGAGAGGGTAATTCACATCGCTCGGAAAGCGGGGAGTAAAATTTTTGAACCAAAAAAAATAATCAAAAAAAAAAACAGAAATTTGGTAAACTCGTTGGGGTAAAAAGTTTAGACGAACTAATCAAAAAACATCCAGAACCTATTCAAATAACCCAGTATTTTCCTTTTTGGAATCTTAAATCCCTTTTAACAAACACTTATCAAAAATTCAGATTTTTTTGGACCACGGACGTAGTAACATTTGTATATATTGTCTTTTCATATAATTTTATATTTTTGAATTTCTTAATGTTAAAATAAAAATTTCATCATTTAATTATTTACTTGTTATTTAGCTTATGTATGTAGGTAAATGTAACAACACACCTGTCTTTGTCCGCTTTTGGGTGGATTTTGTTGGCGCCAGGACCCAACTACCTCCCCACTTGATAAGTGGTTCGACCCAGGGGATACTGGCCAGGAGGACGAGGCTTGCTTCTCCTCTTTCTGGCTGTTTTAGTGAGGAAACATCTCGTCCCAGCCTTTTAACCTCGTGTCATTTAGACTTTTTTTGGTGGGGTATCCCTCCGTTGGCAAACCGGGACAACATTCGAACTCTGTGTAACTGTTTTAAAGCAATATCTAGATTTATGTATTTGACATTTCCAGGGGTTGTTTTCGTGAGACATTCTGAATCTCGGGCCCAAGTTCAACTTTAGACCACATTGTTCTGGCATCTGCAACACTGTCGTATGGGGAAGTTGGAATTAAAAGCAGTTTCATAATAGGTTTCGTTAGATCTGTTAAAACCATTCGTGTTTGTTTGCCTTGATGGTCAAGAACTTAGATTATTTAGGGATTTTCTTGTGTAGCATAATTTTTAAGCTAAGACAGTCAATTAGCACATTCAAGCACTTACAAAAACACACACACTTACATAATTTTTTCCTTGTACTTAGTGTGCATCCATCATAGCAACGAAACAAAATGCCTAAAGAATATACTTAACTATTAAATGTCCCCTTTAACATCATTTGTAAAGTACAGACCAACTAGACATATAACGTTATCTCCAAAGATGTGTAAGAGCTTATCTCCTGAACTATTCAAACTGTAATTATACCACAAAGGCACCTTTAAGGTCTGAAAAATTTCATGTCAGGCCATATTTACCGGGTTTTCCTCATCTTTTAACTTTGAAACCCCATAATTCTCAGGCCCTCCAAAAAAAAAAATTTTCTGACAATTTCTTTCATCATTCTCTTTTGCCAAAACATTCTACAATGAAGACCATTACAATTTATTTCTGAAATCTTCATAAACAAATCAATATTTTCTTGACATTTTTGCAAAAATCACAGTGGTTAATTAATGTTCCCCAAATTGTTCGTAACCGTATCTGTGCCAAAAATTTGACGTGCTTTTAGCGTCACTCCTTCTAAATTTCTTCATGAAACAAAAAAATTGAATTTTATCTCACGATTTATCCAAGAAAAATTACCTTAGCAAAAATTTATAAGACAAAATTTAGTTTCTTTTCGAATTCAGCTCACGCGTCAACGGCTTAAAACTCTGCCAGACTAAACCAAACACTCCCCGACAAACTAAAGAGGAAAAAAAGTCTCTAAAAACATTAAACAAAAAACCCCAATTTTAGAGAATGAAACTTAATTTTTTGGACGATTGGCCATTAACTATTTGTGGGAAAATTATAAATTGTTCCTATCACAACATTATTAGTAGATATTCATTTAAATCGGGGTATTGAACTTACAAAGTCATTTTTCCCCCCATGGACTCACACACCGTTGCCCTGTAATTCTGAGGGGTAGACAATAAATTTATTATTTTCTTTCCGAATATACATATAGTTTGTAGAACCTGGGGAAAAATAGCTGACTTTTGAATATTTTTTAATTTACAGGGGTTTAATAAAGGGGCATCGGCTGGGGGGCGAGATGAACAGAGAGATACATCAGGAACCCGGGGGGTATCCAAACCCGCTAGAAACAACACAGTAAAATCTCCAAAAACAACCCAAGTTTTTTTTCCCTTTATGGGCCACATAAAAGGTATCCATTCTGAAAGTCTTCTAAACGACTTTTTTAAAAAAGGATACATTTTCAAGAATGGACAAAAATAAAAAATTTTTTACAATAAAATAATAATCACAAATAAAAAAAATAAAAATAATAAAATAAAAAATAATAATAATAATAAAAACTTTTTTTCTGCAAGTACATGTCAAGGAACGGGCCATAGCTACATCAATGACATACACATATAGAAACCCCCTTTTGTTATGCTGATTTTTGGGGGCAAATTGGCATTTTTGTCCCAGGACGACCCACACCAGTCACTAATACCCGGGAAACATAGAACTGGGGGTGAACGGGGACAGCAGGGCTTAGGGAAACACGTCCTAATTTTTCCACCGAAAGGGGAGGAACTCGAACTCCGGACCTCAGTATTGAGCTATGCGCTATACTCACAAAACGTAATGAAAACGATTGCAAACAAACCAAAACCACATTTCGTGAGCCAGTTGACGGCTTTGGGGGGACTTAAGGTTTGATTCGTCACGGCCCCTAGGGGAGATTTCGCTTTAAAAAAATTGCATTTTTTTTGACAAAGTGGGGCCATGCAAGCTTCCTATGGTGTAAAATAACCTAGTTGGGTGAACTTATTTAAGCTACTGGGCCAGTGGCTAACGCGAGGTCGGAGTTTGAGACTCTTACCGCTGGTTTTAAACCCCCCCCGTGGTATGGTTTGGGGGGCCAAGCATAGAGCTTTTCGAGCACCCGACAAGTTCCACATTTTGCAAAAATTGGAGATTAACAGCAGACAAGAGCAAAATTTTCCTTTCCCTTCAGAGTACATCATTCTTGCCTTTTTCCAAAAGGTTACTTTTTTATTTCAAATATATTGTTTACAATATTCCCCCCCAAAAAAAAAAAAAGAAATAAATATTTTATACAATTTGGTATCTCACACAAGATATGACACAAGTTCTTTAACTGGTAGGCTGGTTTCAAACTTAATACATGTAAGGGAAGACAAATCCCCCCACTTTTTCATACATGCTTAACACATTTTTAAACTGCTAATGGGGAGAGCTTTTTTTTTTTTATTTGTGAAAAAGTGACTAGAGTCCTCTTATCCAGTTCCACACCCACAGGGGGCGACACACACACACAAACCCCCACACACATCACACACACACACACACACCACAACACCACACACAACACACGGATGGGGGAACTCCAACAAGTGCTGAACACAATTACACAACCAATAAATGTGAAAGCCGCTAAATGAACAGATTTCCTCAAAGGCCCTAGGGGTGTATAACATTTTTTCCGGGGTCCAAGAGAGGAGCAGAGGGGTTTTTGTTACCCCCAAAAAAATCTTTTTAAAACATCTATCGAAAAAGGGTGACTACCTGAGGTATGCACACACAAATGTAGTCCCAATTTAAAAAAAAAAAGACCGACACGAAGCATTAAACTAAGACCGCAAACGAGATCAATATGCAAAATCATGGAGAAGATTTCAGGAGAAGATGGTAGAGCACCTAGAAAGGAACGAGCTTTCAGAGACAACCACACGGATGCAGGGGCGGGGAAAACCCGGTCACAAACCCACTGGGGTTCTTTGACAAGGGACAGCAGTAAAAACAAGAGAGAGAGAAGAGGGGGGTAGGGTAGGAAGGGCTTTTTGAACAATTTTCCCCACAAAGATATGGAAAAGCGGAGAACCCGGCAAATATAACAGGAAGGCACTGCATTGGATCGAAGACTACCCTTTCACAGGAAGGCAACAGTGAGTCATGGTGAGTCATTAAAGTGACGAGGTGTCCGAGTGGGGCCTGTGACGAGCGGGGTTCCACAGGGGGCCCGTTCAGGACTGTGCTTTTTTGGTATATGGAATGACATAAGAAAGGGAAAGGGCCCCGAAAAGTCTCTTTGCAGACTAGGAATTAATGAGGAAATTTTTTCGGGGAAGCTAGGGGACGACACAAAGGGATCTGGCAGGCTATAAGCCTGGTCTACAACTGTCCCTGGAGTTTAACCCCCCAAGTGTAAAGTCAGAAAACCAAAGGGGAAAGAAGACCGCAAACAGAAAACAGCCTAGGGACCAAAACACAGAATAACCAAGGAAAAAAATCTTTTGGGGGAGAATAAACGAACATATCTCCTGATAAGAAAAAATTTAGGACTATGCAAATCGTGTACTCAAGCTTTTAAAATATGCAACACCAATCTAACCCACACCTGGGGAACACTCAGAAATTGAGAAAGTCAAAGGTATGCAACGAGACTAGTCCCCGGAGCCAAGGGGCATGTCCAAGAGGAAGGTTAAAGGGAAACACCCGACACACGGGCAGTAGGGATGGGAGGGCCAGAAGCGACACTAAACTTCTGCTAGGGCGAAAGGAACAGACAGGAGTTCCAGACGGGGACACAGCAACAAGGATCAACAGTTGGAAAACTGAAAACTCAAGATGGGGGGTCTAAGAAAATTTTTTTTCAGCCAAGTTGCAAATAGTTTAAAAGTTTTGGAAAATGATTGTTTTAAGATGAAGTAGATAAACTCCGGACAGGGGGTCTAGCTCCGTGGTAAAGTACTGAGTACTTTTGAATAATTTTGCAGGGTTTAACCTGCTCTGTGGGCGTTGGAAATGTTTTTTAAATAATTTCGCCTTTTGCTTAAAAAATATAAAATTAATATTATATTATATTAAAAAAATATATATTAAATTTTATATAAAACAAACTGGGGGCCCAGCCAAGGATTCGAACCCCGTTGTATCCTGCCTCATGGAATCGAGAAAACCCCACGCGCTCTATCCCAGAGCGTCGTTGGTTTTTTACACCATGACGGGGCCAAAAAAGACATGGTTCGAGTCCTTGGGTTGTCCAGTGAAATTTAAATACCCGTAAAAATGATGGAGATTTTTCAAAAGAAAAAATTTAGAGTTAAGGGGATAGGATAGCAAGAACAAGGAGGCTTCAGAAAGGTAGGGGGGGAGACCAAATGTTTTCTTAAACATAAGGAAACATTTTTTAGAGAAGGGAAAGAGGTTTTTGTGGGATTTTTGGATTAGGAAAAGGCGAGACAGGGTGGATAGGGGGGCGGCAATATGGCAATGTTGCAAAATTATGATAGGGGGAGGTTCGAAATCATTTAGGAGTTTTTACGAGGATAGAGAGGGCCCAAATTTGGGAAAAGTAAGAGAAGGGAGGTCATTGCGCGATCTGAGAAAGGTATCCCCTGTATTTTCATAACCCTAAAACCCAGTGCTTCAAGCGAAGGAATAGTGCAAGTGAGGATGAATTAAATAATCCATTAAATATTTGGGTAAAGATCAGAAGGAAATCAGAAGAGGCATTCATAAGTCATCATATGGAAAACCAATGTCCATTTTTTTTTCAATGAAAATAGTAAATAAGACACATACTGCCCAAACCTAGAGTCAAACCCTTTCAAAGAGTCTAAAGAAGTCAATAATGCTTAAATTCACATCAAATAATCATGAAAATGCTTACAAGCAGAATTTTGACTCAAGTCCGGCCTGCCGGTTACCACCTGAATCCCTTCATAAATTTACCTTGCTCGCACTCCAACAGCACGTTCAAGTCCAAAAACAACATTTGTCTACATTCACTCTATCTAACACGCTCACACATATTGCTGGACATCCAATGCCCTTTGCACACAAACCTCCTTTGCCTCCCTTCCCACCAACCTTACCCAGGCTGACCTCTACCCTGCCTCCCTCCCTACAGATGTATACACTCTCGAAGTCATCCTATTTGTTTCCTCTTTCCTACATGTCCGAACCACCTCAATAACCCCACCTGACACCTCCTCGTATTTCGAACTACGAATTCTCTTGCGTTAATATTCACCCACACATTGACCACAGACAAACATCAACCACCTGCCTCCAGCTTCTCCATGGTTGCACATTCACCACCCATTTAACACCAAAATAAGAGCGTTGGTATAACTATACCTCTCATACATCCCCTAATGGCTATTTATATTATTATTATTATTATTATAATTATTATTATTAGTATACTTATTGTATATTATTGTTTCCCATGTCTTGCATTAGGGGACTATCCTCACAGCCCCGCGCAGCCATCACGAGTGCCGGCGAAAAGTCCAGACTATTATTCTGCGAGATGCTGACTCTCCCTCTGCACTGACCCGACCAACCAACAACATCCCACTCACATCCATTGCAATGGCTTGGGAAGAGTCGGCCCCCAGGACAATCAGATACATAGCCTGACCCAATAACACCATTACTGTAAACATCTAAATATTTGAAGCCTCGAAATATAAACTACGAAATTATTTAAGCAACAATCTACGAATCATCACGAACAAAAAAGCACGATAACATAACTGGAACAGTTGACAAATAACCTCCTGTATAATATAACAGAGAAGCATACGACTAATCGGTACGTCTTGGACCATTTACAAAGTCACAGATCAAACGAGAAAGAAAGAGGGACCCATTATATATAGGCGAGCATACAGGGACGGGACCAAGAGAGGTAGTATGGTAGAGGTAAGGTTGGAAAAAGAGATAGTAGTAGTCAGCAGTAGTATTAAAAGTAGTAGCATAATTAGAGGTGAAAGGAGGGGTGGAAGGGTGTACACAAAAGTATTATGAAAGGCAGAGTAGGAATAGGAGTCAGTCAAAGGGAAAGAAACGAGCGAGAGCTAAGGACCTACACACAGGGAAGGGAAAATAAAGGACAATAAACACTACGGCAGAGAAAGGAAAAACAAGAAAGAAAAAAAAACAGAAAGAGAAGAGGCAGAGATACATGAATAAAATTATCAGGTTACGTCCACGTGGTCTTCTGAAATTTAGAGTATTTGCAATGTAATGAGAAATAAGTCATCTACAGATACAAAGCCACGACTTAAGATTCATACATGGAAAGATTGGTTGAATAAGGATGAACTCAGTAAGACGGTGACTGTGAAAATAATAAGTTAGGGAACACAAGTTTCTAGCAGCAAAGGACCAGACAATACGATGACTATGATCTTAACATGACGAAAAAAAATACTGAAGAATAAAAATCTTAAAGAGAGTTACTCCCCAGGACATCCATAGCAGGAGGAGAGGTTACGAACTAGATTACTGCCTCAGTTGTTAGTCTGGGGAAAGTACGATTAACCGTCCAGGAGCGGACAGAGTTGTTGAGATTAGAAAGACTGGAAATATAGGTGAATCAGAGAAACAGAAGATTTTCACAGGATAGAGAGTTAGCGAGAGAAGAAAGATCCGTTTAGCATGTTAAAAGGCAGAATGGGAATCTATTCTTTGCTTCCTTTCCTTGAATGTATTTATCCACGGATCGCTACAGGCTTACTTTTTTCCGTTTAATCACAAGCCTTTCCACAGTGGCAGTATACTCACAACTTTTCTTACTATGCACCCATCCTGTCATGAAAAATGTTCTTATTCTCTCTTTCTCCATGCCCTCCCTTTTTGTTGACCCTCATTCCCTGAATCGAAATTCCCTTTTTTCGTAATTCGTTCTCTAGTCTTGAACACCTTTCCCATTTTATTAACTCTGCTTCTCAAGAGTTAAGCGGACTTTCTTCTCTCCCAAACTCTCTACGATAGTGAAATCTTCTGTTCTCTGCCTCCCTATATTTCCAGTTGTCCTTCTAATCTCAACAACTCTCTTCGTTCTTAAGACGGGTGGGGTTTGAACCAGCGGTCCCAGAAAGTCTTAAAACTCCAGAAGAGACCGTCGCATTAGCCACTGGCCAGCTAGCATCAGTGGCTAACGAGACGGTCTGGAGTTAGGAACCTCTCTGACCGCGGGTTCAAATCCCACCCGATGTATAGTTTGTTTGCAATCGTGTCATTACGATTTCGGGAGTCACATCAAACCTACTTTTCGCAAACTACCAACCTTCGAGTAATCTAGTTCTACTCTCCTCCAGCTGTACATTCCCCTGGTGAATATTCTATTTCATTGTTCCTCTTGTCTTTTTTTTCAGTACCTTGGAAGTAAACCAGGTTGCTCTCTTTTCTGACAGAGTCAATGAGCACAAAAGCGGTGTTAGACTTGCCGATCATAGTCATAGTATTAACTGATCTTTCTGCTAGAACTAATATCCCTACTTCTTAATTTCACCAGTCCCGCCCATCTTGTTGATCAACCCTTATTTAACAATTCCTTGAATGTAATCTAGTCGTGGCTTTATCTCTGTAATGCCTTCCATTTCTCCATTACATTGTCAAATGCTCCAAACTCCAGAACACAACGAGACTTAACCTGATAATTTGTTCTCCCCTCCTCTCTCAGTTTTCTTCTCAATTTCTACTTTTTCCTTTCCTCATTCTTATCTTTGTTTTCATGTTTTTCTGCCTTTAGGTGTCCTGTCCCTTCATTTTTCCCCCTGTGTTTTGATCCTAACACGTGTGGGTCCTTAGCTCTCCGCAGTGCTCTTTTTCTCTTTTACTGACCACACTCTACTATGTACTACTACTACACTTACCTTTCTTACTACTTTTGCCAGCACCTTTGTCTTTACCTACACTCTCTCTTATTATATCTTGTCCCACATACACCACTCTCATACTTTCATGCTACTACTACTAGTGGTACATCAATATCGCTCGTATATATATTTGGTTTCCCTCTATTCTTTCGTGTTTATTGTGCTTTGTAAAATGGACCAAAACAAACCGAGACGTCCGTCGTAAGCTTCTCTCTTCTATTCGAATCATTGCCTAGAAAAATCCGGTCATCGAGAAAAGAACAAAAAATATGACGACAGAAAATATGTGTTGGACAGAAGTAAACAGCAGTCCTTCATGTGGCAGCGTTGACGATGCTCCGCTGACTGTAACTATCAGACTTTTTCCCAAAGATGTATTCTGCGTATTTTCCCCGACTTCCGTGTCCAGTGTCCTGCTATGATCACATCAGCTTCATTCACTCTCATGTGGCTATAAAAACTTGTCTCTACCATGAGCGTTTCTGATGATGAAATATGTATTTTTTATAGATTTAATCCTTTGATTGAAGTCTGTAAACTTTACACTACTGGGAGGTAAAGGGAATTGGAAAAAAGTTGGGGGGGTTTTATTTAAAGTCTATGGAACAGTAACTTATACTGTATATTGCAGTATGTCAGCAGTTTAGATGTTGAATGTAAACTCTCTCGTGTACATCTTGCATGTTTGTTACTGCTTTTAAATTTGGATTCATTTATATCATGTAGTGAGGACTTGCTGAAATAGAATCCGAACACCTTCATTATTAGGATAAAAATGGCAGAATGGGATGGATCCATCCTTTACTCAAGCACTCATCCTGAGAGACTTATGATGAGAAATCCGTTTGATAGCTACAGTCCTCTATAAAACTAATGACTCCCACAAATCGTAATGACACGATTCCAAACATAACGCCGCGATCAGAGAGTCCAAAATGCTCCTCCAGACCGTTCTGCGTTACCACAGGACCAGCTAGCTCAATAAACTCGTCCAGCATGGTGAAGAAATATACCTAGTTGGACGAATCTTATTGTGGCTAGCTGGTCCAGTGCTAACGCGACGGTCTGGAGTTTTGAGACCTCCTCTGACAGCGGTTCTATCCCCGCACGTGATATGGAGTTTATAAACACTATAACCCGTGCTAGGAGAGGGAAGCAAAATGGATTCATTGTCGTCCTGGTAAGACTTCGACCACTGACAGTCACGCTGAACAGAGGGAACACCGCCAGAAAATATAAGAGAGGTGACAGTGAGAAGGGAGATCAAATGGTAATGGAAGTAGAGATACTAGTAACATGAAAGAGCGCAGTATATTGAGTCAATCCTATCATTTCTGTTTACAATGTTAAAACGAAGAATAAGGAATGCAATAGGTTTCATACCTTATTTAAAAGCTTGCAAAAGTTCATGTAGCAATATTAAAGAGCTTTTTTTTTGCCTACTAAACTGTGGACGACCATAATGAAATTCTGATTCTTTAGAATACCTCATCTTTTTAGCATTTAAAGTATACAGAGTTTCCAATTTCTCTTGATGTCTCATGGTGATAACCAACTTATGATAGATATTAGTATTTTGTCCAAAAATAATTTCCAGAAAAAAATATGTAGAATGTTTTATTGAAAAGCAGGGAAAAATATGTCCATATGAGTGGTGTAGTTAATTAGAAAAGAAGTAGCTATCTCATTAAAATGGCTCAGAATAACTAGTATCTAATAAATCAACTTGATATTTAAATAAAATACTGTGCATAAAGGTTGTTAACATTATGTTTGCTTCTATAGTTGGTAATCCCCAAAAATTCAAAATAATTTTAAAAGAGAAACAAAAAACTGTTTTGAACTTGTCTCTAATTAATAGGTTGAAACACACGTCCATCTATAATAACAAATCAATATTTCTAAATCTTTTCCAGGATGAAAGTGAGCTTTGTAATTTTATACTTGGGAGAGGGTAATTCACAGTCGCTCCGGTAGACTGGAGTAACAAATGTTAGAACTCTAAAAAAATTAGTCATAAAAAAACAGAAATTTGGTAATACTCGTTGAGGGTAAAAAGATTAGACCTGAACTAATCAACAACATGCCAGAACCTATTCAAATAACACCAGTAATTTTACCATATTTGGAATCTTAAATACCTTTTAACTACCACATTATCAATATATCAGAGTAATGAGACCACAGGACGTAGTAACAGTTTGTATATATTGTCTTTTCATATAATTTTATAATGTTGACATTTCATAATGTTAAAAATGAATTTCATCATTTATTATTATTTACTTGTTATATTAGCTTATGTATGTAGGATCTAGTAAGTATGTTAACAACGACACCTGTCATTGTTCCGCTGTTGGTGGAATTTTGATTGGCGCCAGGACCTCAACTACCTGCCACTTTGATAAGTGGTTCGAGCCAGGGGGGGGGGGGGGGGGGGGGGGGGGGGGGGGATACTGGTTCCAGGAGGAGCTCTGAAGGCTTGCTTCTCCTCTTCTCTGGCTGTTTAGTGAGGAAACATCTCGTCACCAGCTCTGTTACCTCGTGTCATTTAGACTATTTAAGGGTGTAGGGTATGCCTCCGTTGGCGACCGGGATCAACAATTCCCGTAACTCTTGTGTAACTGTTTTAAAGCAATATCTAGACTTATGATATTTGACATTTTCCAGGGTTGTGTGTCCGTGAGACATTCTGAATCTCTGGTCCAAGTTCAACTTTAGACCGACCATTGTTCTGGCATCTGCCAACACTTGTCGTAGTCGGAAGTTGGAATTACTGATGACAGTTTCATAATAGGCTTCTGTGTAGTATCTGTTGAAGACCACTGTCGTGTTTGATTGCCTTGATGGTCAAGAACTTAGATTATTTAGGGACTTCTTGTTGTCCAGACATATATTAAGTCCTAAGACGAGTCAATCTTTAGCACATTCAAAGCACATTACACAAACACACACACTTACATAATATTTTCTCTTGTACTTATGTGTGCATCTCATCATAGCAACGTTTACCCCTGACAATGCCTATTAAGAATAGTACATTAACTTATTAAATGTGCCCTAAACATCATTTGATAAAAGTACAGACCAACTAAGACCATATAACCGATTATACTCCAAGAGATGTGTAAGAGCTTAACTCTCCTGAACTATTCAAACTGTAATTTTATACCACAAAGGCACCTTTGAAGGTCTGAATATTTCATGTCAGTGCCATATTTACCGTGTTCCTCATCTATTAACTGTGTGAAACCCCATAACTTTCTCAGGTCCTGCACACAATTATTTTCTGACAACCTTCTTTCATCATTCTCATTTGAGCCAAACATATCTACAATGAAGACCATTACAAGTTTATTTCTGAAATCTTCATAAACAAATCAATATTTTTCTTGACATGTCAGCGAAAATCACTAGTAGTTCAATTAATGTTCCCAATGTTCGTAATCACGTATTCATGTGTCCAAACTGACGTGCTTTTAGCGTCACTCCTTCTATATTTCTTCATGAGAACAAAATATTGAACTTTATCTCACGATGTATTCCATAGAACAATTAACACTTAGCAACAATTATAAGACAGAATAGTGTTCATTCAGAATTCAGCTCACGTCGTCAACGGCTTCACTCTGCCAGACGTAAACACAACACACTCCCAGATCAGAACTAAAGAGGAAAAAAAGTCTCTACCAAACATTAACACAAATAACCCCCCACAATATAAGAGAATGAAACTTAAGTTTCGGACGACTTGGGCCATTAACTATTTGTGGGTAATTATTAAATTGTTCCTATCACAACATTATTAGTAGATATTCATGTTCATCGAGTATTGCAACTGTGACAAAGTCATTTTTCCCTCCATGGACCTCACACACGCGTTGTCTGTAAGTTCTGAGTGTAGACAATCAATTATTAATTTTCCTTTCCGAATATACAGTATAGTTTGTAGAACCTGTGAAAAATAGCTGACTGTTGAATATTTTTTATTTTACAGAGGTTAATGAAGCATCTGGCTGGAGCAGAGAGTGGAACAGAGAGATACGCATCAGGTACGCTCGGGGGTATCCAAACTCAGCTAGAAACAACACAGTAAATATCTCCAAAAACAAGTCCAAGTTTTTTCCCATTATCGCCACATAAACCTGAGTATCCATTCTGAAAGTCTGTTCTAAACGACTGTTTTATTATGGATACATTGTTCAAGAATGGACAGAAAATAAAAAACTTTTTACAATAAAATAATAATCACAAATAAATAATACTAATAATAATAATATAATAATAATAATAATAATAATATCTTTATTCTGCAAGTACATGTACAAGGAATACTGGCCATAGCTGACATCAATGACATACGACAATATAGAAAGCCCCTTTGTTATGCTGAGTATTTCGGCAAATTAGGTCATTTTTTGTCCCAGGATCGACCCACACCAGTCAACTAATACCTCAGGTACATATGAACTGAAGGGTGAACAGGACAGCAGGAGTCTTATGAAACACGTCCTAATAATTCCCACCTGTACAGGTGAGGAGACTCGAACTCCCGGAACCGTGTGGGGGGGGGGGGGGGGGGGGGGGGGGGGTGGGGGGTATCAGTATGTGAGCTATGCGCTATGAGTGGGGGGGGGGGGGGGGGCTCACGAACGTAATGACACGATTAGCAAACAAACCATAACACGATTTCGTGAGCCATGTTGACGGCTTTGAGGGACTTAAGGTTATGAGTTCGTCACGGCCACGCTAGCGGGAGATTTCGTCTTTAAAAACTTGCATATGTTGACAAAGTGGTGCCAATGCTAAGCTTCCTATGGTGTAAAATAACCTAGTTGGATGAAACTTATGAAGCTAGCTGTCCAGTGGCTAACGCGAGGTCTGGAGTTTAGAGACACTCTTGACCGCTGGTCAAACCCCACCCGTGTATGGTTGGTGCCAAAGCATAGAGCTTACGAGACACTGACAAGTTCCACATTTTCGCACAATTGGAGATTAACAGCAGACAAGAGCTAATTCTCGCGTCCTTCCAGAGTACAATCATTCTTGCCTCCAAAAGGTTACTTTTGGGGCATGGTCACTACTATTGTTTACTAATATTCCCACCCCAAAAAAAAAAAAATGAAACTAAATATTTTACTAGCAATTTGTTGTATCTCACACAAGATTATGATCAGCAAGGTTGCTAAACTGGTAGGCTGGTTTCAGCTTAATATCATGTGAAGGCAAGACACTCACCCACTTGTTTCATACATGCTTAACACATTTTTATTCTGCTAATGGCAGAGCTTTTTTTTTTCATAGTGAAACAGTGTAGCGTCGAGAGTCCCTCCTTATCCAGTTGCCACACCCATCAGGGGGCGAGCACACACACAACACACAACACACACATACACACACACACACACACACGCACAAACACACACACACAACACACGGAGTGGTGTATACTCCAGCCACAAGTGCTGACCACAATATACACAACCAAGTATAATGTGAAGAGCCGCTATAATAGAACCAGATACCTCAAAGGCATAGGCTTGATATAACATTTCTCACGTGTGTCCAAGAGAGGAGCAGAGCGTTTCTGTGTACACAAAAAAATCTTTAACACATCTATCGAAATAGGGTGACTACCTGAGGTATGCAACGACAGCAAATGTAGTCCCAATTTAAAAAAAAAAAGACCAGACACGAAGCATTAAACTAAAGACCAGCATAACTGAGATGCCAATATGCAAAATCATGGAGAAGATTATCAGGAGAAGAGTGGTAGAGGCACCTAGAAAGGAACGAGCTATTCAGAGACAACCAGCACGGATGCAGGACGGGAAATCCTGGTCACAAACCTACTGGAGTTCTATGACAAGGTGACAGCAGTAAACAAGAGAGAGAGAGAGAGGGGGGTAGGGTAGGATGGGCTCTTGAACATATTTCTCACACAAGGAGAGTAGTGGAAAAAGCGGAGAACAGGGGGCAGTATAACCAGGACGGCACTTGCATTGGTATCGAAGACGTACCTTACACAGGAAGGCCAACAGTGAGTCATGGTTGAGTCAGTTTACGTGACGAGGTGTCGCGAGTTGGGGCCTGTGACGAGCGGGGTTTCCACAGGGTCAGTTTTCCTAGGACTGTGCTTTTCTGGTATATGGAATGGACAATGAAGAAATGAAAGCACAGAAATGTCTACTGTTGCAGACTATGGAGTTAATGAGGAGAATCGTTTCGGCGGAAGCTATGCACGACTACAAATGTATCTGGACAGTCTATAAGCCTGGTCTAGCAACTGTCGCCTGGAGTTCAACCCCCCAAGTGTAAAGTCACGAAGAACCGAGAAGGGCAAAGAAGACCGCAAACAGAATACAGCCTAGGTACCAAAGACTACGAGAACTAACTCAAGGAAAAAGATCTTTGGGTGAGAATAATACATGAACATATCTCCTGAGTAAGAAATTTAGGACTTATGCAAATCGTGTACTCAAGCTATAACGAGTATGCAACACCAATCTTTAACCCACACCTTGGTAATCACGTCAGAAATTAGAGAAAGTGCAAAGGTATGCAACGAGAACTAGTCCCCGGAGCCAAGGGGCATGTCCTAAGAGGAGAGGTTAAAGGAAACACCTGACTACACAGACATGTAGGGATGGGAGGGCCATCGATCAGCGACACATAAACTTCTGCTAGGACCATGATAAGGTATACAGACAGGTAAGTTTCCAGATCTGGGACACAGCAACAAGGATCAACAGTTGGAAGCTGCAGACTCAAGGATGGAGGGATTCTAAGAAGAATTTCTTCAGCCAAGTTGACAACTAGTTCAATAGTTCTGGCAAGTGATATGTTTTAAGATGAAGTAAGATAAAGCTCCTGGAGCAGGGAGTCTAGCTCCGTGGTAAAGTACTGAGTACTTTGAATGATTTTGCAGGTTCAAGACCTGCTCTGTGACGTTGCGACAATGTTTTGTAAATAATATCGCCTCTTTGGCGTATATAATATATATATAAATATATATATTATATATATATAATATATATTGATTATATATCAAAACACAACTGGCGCTAAGCCAAGGATTCGAACCAAGTTGTTAACTTCCTGCCTCATGGTAATCGAGAAACCACGGACGCGCTCTATCCCAGAGCGTCGTTGGTTATTTCACACCATGACGCGGGCCAAACGACATGGGTTCGAGTCCTTGCTTGTCCCAGTGAATGAAATACCCGTAAAAGTGTATGGTAGAAAGTCTTATCATTGAAAGAATTTAAGAGTTATACGGGGAGTAGGATAGCACAGAGAACAAAGTAGGCTTCAGAAAGGTAGGGGGTGTGAGACCAAGTGATACATTGAAACACATATAGGTAAACATATTTAGAGAAGGGTAAAGAGGTTTTTGTGGCATTTATGGATTAGGAAAAGGCGTATGACAGGGTGGATAGGAGGGCGGCAATATGGTCAATGTTGCAAAAGTATGTATAGGAGGTAGGTTACTGAAATACATTGAGGAGTTTTTATAAAGCGAGGATAGAGAGGCTCAAATAGAGGAATGTAAGAGAAGGGAGACTCTTTTCCCATAAAAGTAGGCCTTAGACAAGTGTGTGATGTCACCGTGGTTGTCAATATAAAAATTTTAATTTTTTTATAAGATGGTAATGTAAGAAAAGTGAATTGCGCAGGTGTTGGCAAGAGTGTGGAGTTATAGATAAAGACCTAACACAAAGTGAGTAGTTGTCACAGTTGCGCTTTGCTGATGACACGTGCTTTTGGGAATTCTGAGAGAAGTTTGCAGAGATTGGTAGATGAATTTTTGGTAGGGTGGTTAAAAGAAGACAATTAAAAGTGAATATATGAAAGAGTTAGATGGTGCGGATAACGAAAAGATTAGCTGACAGAAGATTGGATATCTGATTAGAGAGAGAGAGTATAGAGGTAGTGATGTATTTCAGGATGTTTACTTAGAGTGGAGATAGTCAGCAGATGGTCTATGAAAGATGAGTTAAAACATAGAATTGACGAGGGGAAAATGGTGAGTGATGCACTGAGGAGTTCCTGTGAGACAAAGAACTTGTCCACAAAAACAAAGAGGGAATGTATGAGAGAAATAGTTATACCAACACACATGAATGTGGTTGAAACAGGGTTTGAATTTGCAACAAGGAGAAGGCTGGAGGCAGTGGAGATTAATGTCTGAGTGAAAATCTGTTGTGTGAATATAATGCCATGATTATTCGTACTTTGGAAATTAGGAGGAGTGCAAGATTACCCAAAAACATTATCCAAGGGCTGAAAGGGTTGTTAAGTGGTCGTACATGTAGAAAAGAAGGAACAAAATTGAATGATCTTGAGAGTGTATAAATCGTAGTGGGGGAAGGTTGTGGGTAGGGGTCCGGCATAGGAAAGGTTGGAGGGAGGGGGTAAATAGGTTTTTTGTGCTAAGGTCTTTGGGGGACTCGGGGGGGGGGAGGCAACACCTTGAGCTTGTTTGAAGCGAATAGCCGACAAAATGGTTTTTATGACTTGACGTGCTGTTGGAGTGTGAGTAAGAAAGAATTACGAAGGATTGCAGGGAAATCGGCAGCCAGAGTTGAGTCCTGAGATGGAAAGTCAATGCCTGCACCTCTGAAGGAGGGGTTTCAATGTGGGGCAGTTTATAACTGTAGTGTAAGCGCGCCTCTGGCAAGACATGATGGAGTGAATGATGGTAAAAGTTTTTCGGGCCACCCTGCCTTGGTGGGAGACTGCCGATGTGTAATAATATTTAATGTTTAGAATTCGCAAACAGGCGAAATATTCACAAACACTAGTCCTCTGCCCCGTAAGAGACTCGAAACCTACCAACCTGGGAAACAAGGTGACGCAGTATCTACCGCCGTACCACAACTGGACCAATACCTTAGCTCCCAGCCAACACTAGCCGTTTTGATACAAGGTAGCCAGCATTTAGACCGTTGTGTTAGATATTTCATCTCATCCCCATCATGCCTCGACCGAATTCAGGCTGCCCTTGGATAAAAATGTCTAGCGTTGGCTGGGCGCCAAGGTATTGTCCAGCGTCGTACGGTGGTAGAGCAGTTATCTGCGTACCTTCTACCAAGGTTCGTAGGTTCGAGACTCCTTCTTTGCCAGAGATTAGTGTTTGTGTGTGTGAGTATATATATATATATATTAAATATATTATATATATAAATAAATACATATATATAATATAAATATATATATATATATAATATATTATTGAGCCAGGAAACGAGTGGTATTTAATCAATAACAACACGACAACTAACCGGGGGGATCGAACCCCATTTAGTTTTATCCCTCCTCATGGGGAGCGAAATCCACAACGCTCTAACCCACGGGACAATACATCCTACAAGAATCACGCTCTCAAGATAAGCAGCTGGCAGTGTAACAGAAGCAAGATTGCATGCCGGGCATTGAAAACAACATGAATACTCAAACGCGTATACACCCTTAGCACTGAGGAAGGACTTTTCTGAATTTCCCCCCTGAGACGCCAAATTCACCACAGTAACTTTGGTGGGGTAACAATTGAGTTTGACTGCAGGACAATGAAGAAAACCCGCTGAACAGCCCCACCGTATAGAACTGCAGAATTCTCTTAAAATGATGAGATTATATACGCGTTTCGGATGTATGGCCTTGATCCCGCTGCCAGCCTTGCTCACTATTACGGGTGACCCAATCCGGCCAGCAAGGCTATACTGAGAACACGAAACTACAGACTGGACATGCAGTTATGACATGACAGGCAGAAGGCCTTGTAAAGGATTATTTTACATGGTGAGGAAATGAGAATTACGTTAAAATACGTGGGTTTTTTTTTTCCCAAGTCAGGTCCCTGTTAGATCAACTAAAATTTATATCAGAAAAAAAGAAAAGCAAGAGTGGAACTTAATACTTTGCAGATTTGATGGAGCAGCAAGTCAAGTAACGATGAAATCGACAGAAGGATCCCATTTGTAACTCTCCACCGGTGGAGAGGTAACTACACACATCCCTTGTACCACCACCATCACTCACTGATGACTTCCACTCATTATATCATCAACTTTTCCCCTCACAAATGTCATGCCAAAAAAAAGAAGCCACTCTTCAATGTTACTGACAAAAGCAAAGTTATTTCCAGCTTTTTCTTTTTTTTATATTGATACTTTGGCCAAATAAAGTTAATTTTCATAAAGCGTCCCCAAACCAAACTAAATCTAAGCCAACCTTGCCTTCAATCGGAATTTAAACAAACGGTTCTACAGCCATTGGAAAATGGGGCTGCCATAGTACTCTCTCGTTCCTATGTTCATTACAAATATACAGAAATGGGCAAACTTCTATTTAGAAGAAATCGGCTCACCTTTTTGAGGAAACCGTCCGAGATGAGAAGTTCTTGTTATATCAGAATTACATATTTGGGACTTCATGTTTAAGTATAATAATAAAAAAAATCATTCCGAGCGAAGGTACATTAATTGCTGTTGGACTTATAAATACATAACAAATTTAGATGAAAATAATTTGTAGGTAACTCATTAAAACCTATCAGAATTTCATTTTCCAGGGATAAAAATATAAGATAGAAAACACGAATATTTTGTTTTCTCCTGTTTATTAACATTTATTACAGACTGGATCTATCAGACTGTCTATCAGAGCTGACCTATTATATAATTGTCCATCACAGACTGTCCACTGACTATTCCAGACTATAAACAGACGACTATTACAGACTGAATAGTACAGACTATCTCTAACACCTACCTATCCCAAACTGACGACCACAGACTGACTATTACTATCACACACTATTCAGACTCTCACAAATTGACTATCACAGACAGATTATTACTGTGTTATCACAGACTGATTATTACGGGTTTATCACAGACTGACTAATACAGATTATACACACTCACAATTATAAGCTGACTGGTTACAGACATATGCAGACTGACTATTACGGACAAACCCAGAAATGACAATTACAGACCACATAAAAACAATCACATACATAAGATCAAAAACACGCAGCAAATAAGTATTAAAAATTAAACATTTATTATTCATTGAATAAGCAGAGAAGTTATTTGCTTTGATAATATCTTGAATTATATTCCTTTGATGAGATTGAGAATATTTCCGGAGTGCCTGGGCTATTATTGGACTTAAATAATAGTGTGAGGATACAGTAACTCGACTGCCAGGGCGATTATTGTACTCAAATAATAGTGAGGATACTGTCCTCGACAGCCTGTGGCGATATGTACTTAAATAATAGGATTATACTGTCCTCGACTGCCTGGGCGTTATTGTACTTAAATAAAGTGAGGATACGTCCCTCGACGCCAGGGAATTATTTTTACTTAAATAATAATGAGGAATACTGTACTCGACTGCCTGAGAGATAATTTTACTCTGCGAGATGAAAGATTATTTTAGTATCCCAACAGTGTGACTACTTTGCTTTTCATACAGTGAGTATTATTTTACTCAACTCCAGTAAAATTATTTCGCTTTGGTGGCTGTTAGAATATTTTGCTTACCCAGCAGTGAGCTAACTTCAGTGAGCTAACCTCAGTGAGCTAATTTACCGTAAGCATTGTGTCAGCTTTAATAAATCTTTTGAAGTATACGCTTCATGTTCATATTGATATTTAGACTCGTGAATTTTTGTGTCTCGCGTACGCAATTAAAGATAGGAAACAATAGAAAGATTATGTTTCTAATTCAACAAAACACAACTGATCCTGGTGTAATACAAGTGTTCCTGGTGCAACACAAGTGCTCCTGTCTTCGTGCTTAGGGTTCTTTTCCCATGATATCTATCATATGTCTGAACTGCTCATGGTGAATACGAGGTCTAAGTCTTGCTGGCTCGTCGTCTCCTCTCTCTGGTTGTATCTTTACCATGTTGGTACATGAAAATTTCTAGTCCTGTCCTCCCAGCATATTGGCTCTCCATGTCTCCAGGACCCTCATGTTCTCAAGATCTCCCGTCAGTTTCCCTTTTTGATTGAAATCCCCCACGATTGAGTAACATTACCCTGCTCATGAGGGACCCATCTGGCAAATGTTAAGCTGGTGTGTACACCATCACTGTTGCTCTCATCAAATTCCCAGCGTCTTTGACCTCACTGTGATGTTCGGTGTCCAATCACTGCTAGCATCACTCTTTGGGGCCCCCCCAGTATCAGTGCTCCCTGACTACGTAGTTATCCACTACTCTCTGACTAGTCTTCGCATCTCCTCAAAACTCCATTGGATCTTAATGAGCAGTGCAACAATCCTCCTCCTCCTCTGGGGGGGGAAATATAAGCCAGACGCGAAGATCACAACTGTTATTACTTCTTGAGCTTTGCGTCCTCTGTGATTACTATGATGTCCGGATGGCCTCAGGTGATTCTTTCCTTCCACTCCTCACTCTTAATTGTACTTCCATCGTATAGTGTAACCACAACTTCAGCTTTCTTTCTAGGACTGTGTTCTAGGGGCTGGAGGGTTGGTGCTGGCTGTGGATGTGGTAGTCTGCTAGTACTCACCTAACTGAACTCACCTGATTGTGGTTGCAGGGGCCGAGACTCAGCTCCTGGTCCCGCCTCTTCACTGATCGCTACTAGGTCCTCTCTCTCCCTGCTCCCCTAACCCTCCTATCCTCCAGTGTCGTCAGGCCGATTTCCTTTAACCTTTCTTCGTAGGACATTCCCCTTAGCTCTGGACTAAATTCTTGACGTGCTTGAACCATGTGTGGTTTCCCAAACTGATGTTGCATCTCCAGTAAGGGCCTGGCATACACCAATGTACATTGTTTTTTGAACGATTCCTTACAAGGTATCGGTACGCTATTCAAAGGTTTTCCCCGGCACCTATTGCTGCATCGTTAACTGGTTTGATGTGTGGCTTCTGGAGACGTGTTCGGTGTTATACTTACCCCAAGATCCTGTCTCCTTGAGCAGGGGGGGGGGGTTTGCAGTCTTATGGCCATCTAGCTTAATACTTTGTCTGCAGTCTTCTTTGCCCGTTCCCCTGTGCATCGCGAAGCGCCTGAGTAATTTTCATGACTTTATCAAGGTCATTGCGCGATCTGAGAAAGGTATCCCCTGTATTTTCATAACCCTAAAACCCAGTGCTTCAAGCGAAGGAATAGTGCAAGTGAGGATGAATTAAATAATCCATTAAATATTTGGGTAAAGATCAGAAGGAAATCAGAAGAGGCATTCATAAGTCATCATATGGAAAACCAATGTCCATTTTTTTTTCAATGAAAATAGTAAATAAGACACATACTGCCCAAACCTAGAGTCAAACCCTTTCAAAGAGTCTAAAGAAGTCAATAATGCTTAAATTCACATCAAATAATCATGAAAATGCTTACAAGCAGAATTTTGACTCAAGTCCGGCCTGCCGGTTACCACCTGAATCCCTTCATAAATTTACCTTGCTCGCACTCCAACAGCACGTTCAAGTCCAAAAACAACATTTGTCTACATTCACTCTATCTAACACGCTCACACATATTGCTGGACATCCAATGCCCTTTGCACACAAACCTCCTTTGCCTCCCTTCCCACCAACCTTACCCAGGCTGACCTCTACCCTGCCTCCCTCCCTACAGATGTATACACTCTCGAAGTCATCCTATTTGTTTCCTCTTTCCTACATGTCCGAACCACCTCAATAACCCCACCTGACACCTCCTCGTATTTCGAACTACGAATTCTCTTGCGTTAATATTCACCCACACATTGACCACAGACAAACATCAACCACCTGCCTCCAGCTTCTCCATGGTTGCACATTCACCACCCATTTAACACCAAAATAAGAGCGTTGGTATAACTATACCTCTCATACATCCCCTAATGGCTATTTATATTATTATTATTATTATTATAATTATTATTATTAGTATACTTATTGTATATTATTGTTTCCCATGTCTTGCATTAGGGGACTATCCTCACAGCCCCGCGCAGCCATCACGAGTGCCGGCGAAAAGTCCAGACTATTATTCTGCGAGATGCTGACTCTCCCTCTGCACTGACCCGACCAACCAACAACATCCCACTCACATCCATTGCAATGGCTTGGGAAGAGTCGGCCCCCAGGACAATCAGATACATAGCCTGACCCAATAACACCATTACTGTAAACATCTAAATATTTGAAGCCTCGAAATATAAACTACGAAATTATTTAAGCAACAATCTACGAATCATCACGAACAAAAAAGCACGATAACATAACTGGAACAGTTGACAAATAACCTCCTGTATAATATAACAGAGAAGCATACGACTAATCGGTACGTCTTGGACCATTTACAAAGTCACAGATCAAACGAGAAAGAAAGAGGGACCCATTATATATAGGCGAGCATACAGGGACGGGACCAAGAGAGGTAGTATGGTAGAGGTAAGGTTGGAAAAAGAGATAGTAGTAGTCAGCAGTAGTATTAAAAGTAGTAGCATAATTAGAGGTGAAAGGAGGGGTGGAAGGGTGTACACAAAAGTATTATGAAAGGCAGAGTAGGAATAGGAGTCAGTCAAAGGGAAAGAAACGAGCGAGAGCTAAGGACCTACACACAGGGAAGGGAAAATAAAGGACAATAAACACTACGGCAGAGAAAGGAAAAACAAGAAAGAAAAAAAAACAGAAAGAGAAGAGGCAGAGATACATGAATAAAATTATCAGGTTACGTCCACGTGGTCTTCTGAAATTTAGAGTATTTGCAATGTAATGAGAAATAAGTCATCTACAGATACAAAGCCACGACTTAAGATTCATACATGGAAAGATTGGTTGAATAAGGATGAACTCAGTAAGACGGTGACTGTGAAAATAATAAGTTAGGGAACACAAGTTTCTAGCAGCAAAGGACCAGACAATACGATGACTATGATCTTAACATGACGAAAAAAAATACTGAAGAATAAAAATCTTAAAGAGAGTTACTCCCCAGGACATCCATAGCAGGAGGAGAGGTTACGAACTAGATTACTGCCTCAGTTGTTAGTCTGGGGAAAGTACGATTAACCGTCCAGGAGCGGACAGAGTTGTTGAGATTAGAAAGACTGGAAATATAGGTGAATCAGAGAAACAGAAGATTTTCACAGGATAGAGAGTTAGCGAGAGAAGAAAGATCCGTTTAGCATGTTAAAAGGCAGAATGGGAATCTATTCTTTGCTTCCTTTCCTTGAATGTATTTATCCACGGATCGCTACAGGCTTACTTTTTTCCGTTTAATCACAAGCCTTTCCACAGTGGCAGTATACTCACAACTTTTCTTACTATGCACCCATCCTGTCATGAAAAATGTTCTTATTCTCTCTTTCTCCATGCCCTCCCTTTTTGTTGACCCTCATTCCCTGAATCGAAATTCCCTTTTTTCGTAATTCGTTCTCTAGTCTTGAACACCTTTCCCATTTTATTAACTCTGCTTCTCAAGAGTTAAGCGGACTTTCTTCTCTCCCAAACTCTCTACGATAGTGAAATCTTCTGTTCTCTGCCTCCCTATATTTCCAGTTGTCCTTCTAATCTCAACAACTCTCTTCGTTCTTAAGACGGGTGGGGTTTGAACCAGCGGTCCCAGAAAGTCTTAAAACTCCAGAAGAGACCGTCGCATTAGCCACTGGCCAGCTAGCATCAGTGGCTAACGAGACGGTCTGGAGTTAGGAACCTCTCTGACCGCGGGTTCAAATCCCACCCGATGTATAGTTTGTTTGCAATCGTGTCATTACGATTTCGGGAGTCACATCAAACCTACTTTTCGCAAACTACCAACCTTCGAGTAATCTAGTTCTACTCTCCTCCAGCTGTACATTCCCCTGGTGAATATTCTATTTCATTGTTCCTCTTGTCTTTTTTTTCAGTACCTTGGAAGTAAACCAGGTTGCTCTCTTTTCTGACAGAGTCAATGAGCACAAAAGCGGTGTTAGACTTGCCGATCATAGTCATAGTATTAACTGATCTTTCTGCTAGAACTAATATCCCTACTTCTTAATTTCACCAGTCCCGCCCATCTTGTTGATCAACCCTTATTTAACAATTCCTTGAATGTAATCTAGTCGTGGCTTTATCTCTGTAATGCCTTCCATTTCTCCATTACATTGTCAAATGCTCCAAACTCCAGAACACAACGAGACTTAACCTGATAATTTGTTCTCCCCTCCTCTCTCAGTTTTCTTCTCAATTTCTACTTTTTCCTTTCCTCATTCTTATCTTTGTTTTCATGTTTTTCTGCCTTTAGGTGTCCTGTCCCTTCATTTTTCCCCCTGTGTTTTGATCCTAACACGTGTGGGTCCTTAGCTCTCCGCAGTGCTCTTTTTCTCTTTTACTGACCACACTCTACTATGTACTACTACTACACTTACCTTTCTTACTACTTTTGCCAGCACCTTTGTCTTTACCTACACTCTCTCTTATTATATCTTGTCCCACATACACCACTCTCATACTTTCATGCTACTACTACTAGTGGTACATCAATATCGCTCGTATATATATTTGGTTTCCCTCTATTCTTTCGTGTTTATTGTGCTTTGTAAAATGGACCAAAACAAACCGAGACGTCCGTCGTAAGCTTCTCTCTTCTATTCGAATCATTGCCTAGAAAAATCCGGTCATCGAGAAAAGAACAAAAAATATGACGACAGAAAATATGTGTTGGACAGAAGTAAACAGCAGTCCTTCATGTGGCAGCGTTGACGATGCTCCGCTGACTGTAACTATCAGACTTTTTCCCAAAGATGTATTCTGCGTATTTTCCCCGACTTCCGTGTCCAGTGTCCTGCTATGATCACATCAGCTTCATTCACTCTCATGTGGCTATAAAAACTTGTCTCTACCATGAGCGTTTCTGATGATGAAATATGTATTTTTTATAGATTTAATCCTTTGATTGAAGTCTGTAAACTTTACACTACTGGGAGGTAAAGGGAATTGGAAAAAAGTTGGGGGGGTTTTATTTAAAGTCTATGGAACAGTAACTTATACTGTATATTGCAGTATGTCAGCAGTTTAGATGTTGAATGTAAACTCTCTCGTGTACATCTTGCATGTTTGTTACTGCTTTTAAATTTGGATTCATTTATATCATGTAGTGAGGACTTGCTGAAATAGAATCCGAACACCTTCATTATTAGGATAAAAATGGCAGAATGGGATGGATCCATCCTTTACTCAAGCACTCATCCTGAGAGACTTATGATGAGAAATCCGTTTGATAGCTACAGTCCTCTATAAAACTAATGACTCCCACAAATCGTAATGACACGATTCCAAACATAACGCCGCGATCAGAGAGTCCAAAATGCTCCTCCAGACCGTTCTGCGTTACCACAGGACCAGCTAGCTCAATAAACTCGTCCAGCATGGTGAAGAAATATACCTAGTTGGACGAATCTTATTGTGGCTAGCTGGTCCAGTGCTAACGCGACGGTCTGGAGTTTTGAGACCTCCTCTGACAGCGGTTCTATCCCCGCACGTGATATGGAGTTTATAAACACTATAACCCGTGCTAGGAGAGGGAAGCAAAATGGATTCATTGTCGTCCTGGTAAGACTTCGACCACTGACAGTCACGCTGAACAGAGGGAACACCGCCAGAAAATATAAGAGAGGTGACAGTGAGAAGGGAGATCAAATGGTAATGGAAGTAGAGATACTAGTAACATGAAAGAGCGCAGTATATTGAGTCAATCCTATCATTTCTGTTTACAATGTTAAAACGAAGAATAAGGAATGCAATAGGTTTCATACCTTATTTAAAAGCTTGCAAAAGTTCATGTAGCAATATTAAAGAGCTTTTTTTTTGCCTACTAAACTGTGGACGACCATAATGAAATTCTGATTCTTTAGAATACCTCATCTTTTTAGCATTTAAAGTATACAGAGTTTCCAATTTCTCTTGATGTCTCATGGTGATAACCAACTTATGATAGATATTAGTATTTTGTCCAAAAATAATTTCCAGAAAAAAATATGTAGAATGTTTTATTGAAAAGCAGGGAAAAATATGTCCATATGAGTGGTGTAGTTAATTAGAAAAGAAGTAGCTATCTCATTAAAATGGCTCAGAATAACTAGTATCTAATAAATCAACTTGATATTTAAATAAAATACTGTGCATAAAGGTTGTTAACATTATGTTTGCTTCTATAGTTGGTAATCCCCAAAAATTCAAAATAATTTTAAAAGAGAAACAAAAAACTGTTTTGAACTTGTCTCTAATTAATAGGTTGAAACACACGTCCATCTATAATAACAAATCAATATTTCTAAATCTTTTCCAGGATGAAAGTGAGCTTTGTAATTTTATACTTGGGAGAGGGTAATTCACAGTCGCTCCGGTAGACTGGAGTAACAAATGTTAGAACTCTAAAAAAATTAGTCATAAAAAAACAGAAATTTGGTAATACTCGTTGAGGGTAAAAAGATTAGACCTGAACTAATCAACAACATGCCAGAACCTATTCAAATAACACCAGTAATTTTACCATATTTGGAATCTTAAATACCTTTTAACTACCACATTATCAATATATCAGAGTAATGAGACCACAGGACGTAGTAACAGTTTGTATATATTGTCTTTTCATATAATTTTATAATGTTGACATTTCATAATGTTAAAAATGAATTTCATCATTTATTATTATTTACTTGTTATATTAGCTTATGTATGTAGGATCTAGTAAGTATGTTAACAACGACACCTGTCATTGTTCCGCTGTTGGTGGAATTTTGATTGGCGCCAGGACCTCAACTACCTGCCACTTTGATAAGTGGTTCGAGCCAGGGGGGGGGGGGGGGGGGGGGGGGGGGGGGGGATACTGGTTCCAGGAGGAGCTCTGAAGGCTTGCTTCTCCTCTTCTCTGGCTGTTTAGTGAGGAAACATCTCGTCACCAGCTCTGTTACCTCGTGTCATTTAGACTATTTAAGGGTGTAGGGTATGCCTCCGTTGGCGACCGGGATCAACAATTCCCGTAACTCTTGTGTAACTGTTTTAAAGCAATATCTAGACTTATGATATTTGACATTTTCCAGGGTTGTGTGTCCGTGAGACATTCTGAATCTCTGGTCCAAGTTCAACTTTAGACCGACCATTGTTCTGGCATCTGCCAACACTTGTCGTAGTCGGAAGTTGGAATTACTGATGACAGTTTCATAATAGGCTTCTGTGTAGTATCTGTTGAAGACCACTGTCGTGTTTGATTGCCTTGATGGTCAAGAACTTAGATTATTTAGGGACTTCTTGTTGTCCAGACATATATTAAGTCCTAAGACGAGTCAATCTTTAGCACATTCAAAGCACATTACACAAACACACACACTTACATAATATTTTCTCTTGTACTTATGTGTGCATCTCATCATAGCAACGTTTACCCCTGACAATGCCTATTAAGAATAGTACATTAACTTATTAAATGTGCCCTAAACATCATTTGATAAAAGTACAGACCAACTAAGACCATATAACCGATTATACTCCAAGAGATGTGTAAGAGCTTAACTCTCCTGAACTATTCAAACTGTAATTTTATACCACAAAGGCACCTTTGAAGGTCTGAATATTTCATGTCAGTGCCATATTTACCGTGTTCCTCATCTATTAACTGTGTGAAACCCCATAACTTTCTCAGGTCCTGCACACAATTATTTTCTGACAACCTTCTTTCATCATTCTCATTTGAGCCAAACATATCTACAATGAAGACCATTACAAGTTTATTTCTGAAATCTTCATAAACAAATCAATATTTTTCTTGACATGTCAGCGAAAATCACTAGTAGTTCAATTAATGTTCCCAATGTTCGTAATCACGTATTCATGTGTCCAAACTGACGTGCTTTTAGCGTCACTCCTTCTATATTTCTTCATGAGAACAAAATATTGAACTTTATCTCACGATGTATTCCATAGAACAATTAACACTTAGCAACAATTATAAGACAGAATAGTGTTCATTCAGAATTCAGCTCACGTCGTCAACGGCTTCACTCTGCCAGACGTAAACACAACACACTCCCAGATCAGAACTAAAGAGGAAAAAAAGTCTCTACCAAACATTAACACAAATAACCCCCCACAATATAAGAGAATGAAACTTAAGTTTCGGACGACTTGGGCCATTAACTATTTGTGGGTAATTATTAAATTGTTCCTATCACAACATTATTAGTAGATATTCATGTTCATCGAGTATTGCAACTGTGACAAAGTCATTTTTCCCTCCATGGACCTCACACACGCGTTGTCTGTAAGTTCTGAGTGTAGACAATCAATTATTAATTTTCCTTTCCGAATATACAGTATAGTTTGTAGAACCTGTGAAAAATAGCTGACTGTTGAATATTTTTTATTTTACAGAGGTTAATGAAGCATCTGGCTGGAGCAGAGAGTGGAACAGAGAGATACGCATCAGGTACGCTCGGGGGTATCCAAACTCAGCTAGAAACAACACAGTAAATATCTCCAAAAACAAGTCCAAGTTTTTTCCCATTATCGCCACATAAACCTGAGTATCCATTCTGAAAGTCTGTTCTAAACGACTGTTTTATTATGGATACATTGTTCAAGAATGGACAGAAAATAAAAAACTTTTTACAATAAAATAATAATCACAAATAAATAATACTAATAATAATAATATAATAATAATAATAATAATAATATCTTTATTCTGCAAGTACATGTACAAGGAATACTGGCCATAGCTGACATCAATGACATACGACAATATAGAAAGCCCCTTTGTTATGCTGAGTATTTCGGCAAATTAGGTCATTTTTTGTCCCAGGATCGACCCACACCAGTCAACTAATACCTCAGGTACATATGAACTGAAGGGTGAACAGGACAGCAGGAGTCTTATGAAACACGTCCTAATAATTCCCACCTGTACAGGTGAGGAGACTCGAACTCCCGGAACCGTGTGGGGGGGGGGGGGGGGGGGGGGGGGGGGTGGGGGGTATCAGTATGTGAGCTATGCGCTATGAGTGGGGGGGGGGGGGGGGGCTCACGAACGTAATGACACGATTAGCAAACAAACCATAACACGATTTCGTGAGCCATGTTGACGGCTTTGAGGGACTTAAGGTTATGAGTTCGTCACGGCCACGCTAGCGGGAGATTTCGTCTTTAAAAACTTGCATATGTTGACAAAGTGGTGCCAATGCTAAGCTTCCTATGGTGTAAAATAACCTAGTTGGATGAAACTTATGAAGCTAGCTGTCCAGTGGCTAACGCGAGGTCTGGAGTTTAGAGACACTCTTGACCGCTGGTCAAACCCCACCCGTGTATGGTTGGTGCCAAAGCATAGAGCTTACGAGACACTGACAAGTTCCACATTTTCGCACAATTGGAGATTAACAGCAGACAAGAGCTAATTCTCGCGTCCTTCCAGAGTACAATCATTCTTGCCTCCAAAAGGTTACTTTTGGGGCATGGTCACTACTATTGTTTACTAATATTCCCACCCCAAAAAAAAAAAAATGAAACTAAATATTTTACTAGCAATTTGTTGTATCTCACACAAGATTATGATCAGCAAGGTTGCTAAACTGGTAGGCTGGTTTCAGCTTAATATCATGTGAAGGCAAGACACTCACCCACTTGTTTCATACATGCTTAACACATTTTTATTCTGCTAATGGCAGAGCTTTTTTTTTTCATAGTGAAACAGTGTAGCGTCGAGAGTCCCTCCTTATCCAGTTGCCACACCCATCAGGGGGCGAGCACACACACAACACACAACACACACATACACACACACACACACACACGCACAAACACACACACACAACACACGGAGTGGTGTATACTCCAGCCACAAGTGCTGACCACAATATACACAACCAAGTATAATGTGAAGAGCCGCTATAATAGAACCAGATACCTCAAAGGCATAGGCTTGATATAACATTTCTCACGTGTGTCCAAGAGAGGAGCAGAGCGTTTCTGTGTACACAAAAAAATCTTTAACACATCTATCGAAATAGGGTGACTACCTGAGGTATGCAACGACAGCAAATGTAGTCCCAATTTAAAAAAAAAAAGACCAGACACGAAGCATTAAACTAAAGACCAGCATAACTGAGATGCCAATATGCAAAATCATGGAGAAGATTATCAGGAGAAGAGTGGTAGAGGCACCTAGAAAGGAACGAGCTATTCAGAGACAACCAGCACGGATGCAGGACGGGAAATCCTGGTCACAAACCTACTGGAGTTCTATGACAAGGTGACAGCAGTAAACAAGAGAGAGAGAGAGAGGGGGGTAGGGTAGGATGGGCTCTTGAACATATTTCTCACACAAGGAGAGTAGTGGAAAAAGCGGAGAACAGGGGGCAGTATAACCAGGACGGCACTTGCATTGGTATCGAAGACGTACCTTACACAGGAAGGCCAACAGTGAGTCATGGTTGAGTCAGTTTACGTGACGAGGTGTCGCGAGTTGGGGCCTGTGACGAGCGGGGTTTCCACAGGGTCAGTTTTCCTAGGACTGTGCTTTTCTGGTATATGGAATGGACAATGAAGAAATGAAAGCACAGAAATGTCTACTGTTGCAGACTATGGAGTTAATGAGGAGAATCGTTTCGGCGGAAGCTATGCACGACTACAAATGTATCTGGACAGTCTATAAGCCTGGTCTAGCAACTGTCGCCTGGAGTTCAACCCCCCAAGTGTAAAGTCACGAAGAACCGAGAAGGGCAAAGAAGACCGCAAACAGAATACAGCCTAGGTACCAAAGACTACGAGAACTAACTCAAGGAAAAAGATCTTTGGGTGAGAATAATACATGAACATATCTCCTGAGTAAGAAATTTAGGACTTATGCAAATCGTGTACTCAAGCTATAACGAGTATGCAACACCAATCTTTAACCCACACCTTGGTAATCACGTCAGAAATTAGAGAAAGTGCAAAGGTATGCAACGAGAACTAGTCCCCGGAGCCAAGGGGCATGTCCTAAGAGGAGAGGTTAAAGGAAACACCTGACTACACAGACATGTAGGGATGGGAGGGCCATCGATCAGCGACACATAAACTTCTGCTAGGACCATGATAAGGTATACAGACAGGTAAGTTTCCAGATCTGGGACACAGCAACAAGGATCAACAGTTGGAAGCTGCAGACTCAAGGATGGAGGGATTCTAAGAAGAATTTCTTCAGCCAAGTTGACAACTAGTTCAATAGTTCTGGCAAGTGATATGTTTTAAGATGAAGTAAGATAAAGCTCCTGGAGCAGGGAGTCTAGCTCCGTGGTAAAGTACTGAGTACTTTGAATGATTTTGCAGGTTCACAAGCACATCTGTCTCAAATTGGTTTAACTAATATGACAATAAGTACAGGATACTCCAATAGCCTCCACTGTCACCAGATATTAGTCGAATAGAGCGCCAGTGATATGTGGTGGAATGGGAGATTCGCAGCATGAATGTGCAGCCATCTAATCTGCAGCACTTGCTTGTTGCTATCATGTCAACATAAGAACATAAGAAAGGAGAAACACTACAGTAGGCCTGTTGGCCCATACTAGGCAGGTCCTTCACAAATTCAGCCCACTAACAAAATATTTGCCCAATCCATTTTCAATGATACCCAAGCAATAAGCTTTGATAAATCTATTAATTCATCCGCAAGTCCCACCCATACCCCTCTCACTCATGTATTTATCCTACCCTACTAGGCAGACTGTTCCACTCACCAACTACCCAAGCCAATATTTTCCTATATCTTTTCTAAATATAAACTTATCTAAATTGACTCCATTATTGCAGGTTCTCCCTTGGAGGGATATCCTAAAGACCTTATTTATATCCCCTTTATTAATACCCATCTTCCACTTATACACTTCAATCATGTCTCTCCTGAAATTGTGATGATGGCTTCCCTCGTCTACGAGCAGCTATATCTCCAGCTTAAGGCAGAATTAACGGAAGCAAGAACAGAAATTCAACTACTGAAGGGTATGTGCAAGGATTATCCCCGGAACAATGTCGCCGATGATGGAACCAATGAATGGATGCTAGTCAGAACTGAAGGGAAGAAGCTGAAGATGAAGAAGGTTCAAGAGGCTGCTGTGAAAAGCAGCAACATTTTTTCCTTGTTATTAGACGAATCTTAATCGACCATCCATGATCTTCCAACAAGAACAGTTGTTAATGACACAGTGAAGCCAGCCAGTGAGGACATCCCAGAGAAGACCATCTCTTTTAAGACCGTCGAGAACGTTATGCACACCACCAATCGAGGTTAGAACATTGTTTTAGTTGGGGACAGTCACAGTAGAGGTAGAGGAGGTAGAGGGTGTTTTCCTGGGGCTGGGATGAAGGATATTGTTAGCCATCTGGATGATATCATGAGAGGTAATGGGAGCAATCCTATTATCTCAGTGTTTGAGGCAATGATGTTGGTAGACGTAGGAGTGAGGACCTGATTAGCAGGTATAGGTCAGCAATAGACATAATTAGGAAGAAGGGAGGGAACCCTGTGATATGTGGTATTTTGCCAAGGAGAGGAGTTGGAAATGAATGGTTGTCCAGGGCAAGTGATGTCAACTGCTGTCTGGACAAACACTGTAAGGAAAATGCAGTAACATTCATTGACAACTGGGACCTCATCTATGACAGAGATGACCTGTATGCCAGGGATGGGGTTCACGTATCTAGGTCTGGGGTGGGGGCCCTGGCCAATACAGTGGAGGGAGCTGATAGGGCTTTAAACTAGAAATAGTCAGTGGTATGGGTTTTGGGGGAAAAACAATGAAGTCCCAGTGTAGTAATATTGTAAGTTTTAGGGGAACTAGTAATAGGCAGAATGAGGTGAATATTGGTAAGCCAGTGACACTAGGTGACCTCAGTACGCTGAGGTCAGTGGTCAAGTGCGGTCATACCGCTAAGCTCTTGGGAGTTAGCGTGGGCTGTTACCCATACCATGGCTTGTTGTAGTGCTTTAGAATCTCAGGTTCATGTGTTGAAGAAGGAGATTCTACTTCTTCAGGAGGAAAATAGGAGGCTGAAGCTTCGCATAGATGAGTTTGGGAGCGAGTGTGAGAAGGATTTAGCTGGTAAGGTAGGAATGGTCACCAGCAGTGATAGTGGCAGCCGCTTTAAGTGGCAAGTGGTTCACAGTTCAGGAAGAAGGAAGATGAGGAGAGTTAATAGAGAAGATGTGAAGGTAGGAAATCGATTCTCTGTTCTCCAAGACGAGTGTACTTTAGTGGTTAGTGAGGTTGAAGGTACCACTGATTCCCCTGCTAATCAAGGTAAGAATATTTTGATAGTAGGCGATTCTCAGGTAAGATATATGGACGGTGCATTTTGTAACAGAGACAGAAAGGTCAGACAGAGAGTGTCTTCCTGGAGCTGGTGTTGGCGACATTGTCAGCAGGTTGGATAATATTATGGCAGGTAATGGGAACAAGCCCATTATCTGTCTTAGTGCTGGGGGTAATGACATTGGGAAGGGCAGGAGAGTGGAGCTGCTGGATAAGTACAGGTCAGCCATAGAAGTAGTTAGATCTAAGGGAGGGATCCCAGTTATATGTAGCATCTTGCCTAGAAAGGGAGTGGGCAATGAATGGATGTCTAGGGCAATTGGTATAAATTGCTGGCTAGACAGGTACTGCAAGGAACTTTCAATCCCATTCATTGATAACTGGGACCTTTTCTTTGACAAACGTGATATGTATGCAAGGGATGGGGTTCATCTCTCTGGGGATGGAGTGGTTGCATTAGCCAATTCAATTGAGAGGGTAATTGATGACATGTCTAGGAATTTAAACTGATAGATTATAGAGGTATGGGTGTTTGTGGGAAACAATCAGGCTGCAGCATTAGGGTTAAAAACAGCAGTTATTACCGGGATACCTCAGGGATATGTTTAAAAGACAATACTCAAAATAAAGTTGCTAGTAATGGTAAATCAATTGATCAACAAACAAAGAGAGACAGTAGAGGGCAACGAGTGACTAGCTCCCTTAAGGTTTACTATACAAATAGTAGAAGTCTAAAAAATAAGAAAGATGAGCTAAAATTACTTGCAAGTGTAGGTAATATAGATATTATTGGTATAACAGAGACCTGGTTCAACCTGAAAGATAGAGAAATGCCTTCTGAATGCAACATACAGGGTTATAAAGTATTCCACACTGATAGGGTCAACAGGAAGGGTGGGGATGGGGCGATGTATGTCAGAGAAAATTTAAATTGTTGTCTTAGACATGATATAGAAAACATGATATAGACATGATATAGAAACATCGAACACAGAATCGGTTTGGCTTCAGTTTCTCGAGGGTCGTGACAAATTAATTTTGGGCGTGATTTGTAGGCCCCCAAACCTTGATAGGGAGTGCAGTAAGCTGTTATGGGACGAAATTCATAAGGCATCTAGATATGAAAATGTTGTGATAATGGGAGATTTTAACTTTAGACAAATTGATTGGAGCAATATGACAGGAAATCTTGAGTCTAGTGACTTTCTTGATACGGTTCAGGATTGCTTTTTAGAACAAGTTGTGACAGAACCAACTAGAGTAAACAATCTGCTTGACTTGGTTCTTGCCAACAAAGATTCACTAATTAATAATCTTGAAGTTAATGATGAGCTTGGGGAAAGTGATCACAAATCACTTAGTTTCAATATATCATGGAATTACCCAGATAAATGCAATCAAATCTCTGTCCCAGATTTTCGCTTGGCCGACTTCATAGGACAGAAAAATTACTTGGGTGGGCTAAATTGGGATGTCCTGACTATGGGTCAGGTAGGTGATCTTGGATGCCAATATGACGTTTTTCAGAGCATAGTTCTAGCTGACCAGACAACTTTTGTTCCGAGTAGGGAAATTAGATCTAACAAAAATGATCCCAAATGGATGAACAATAGATTAAAACATCTCATTGGTCAAAAGAGAGGCACATATAAGCGTATCAAAAGAGGGAATAGGCAGTTAAGAAAACAATATATTCAATTAAAGAGAGAAATAAAGAAAGGAATAAGGAAAGCAAAAAGAGATTATGAGGCTAAGGTCGCAAGGGATTCAAAGACTAACCCAAAAGGGTTCTTTCAGGTATACAGAAGTAAAATTAGGGACAAGATTGGCCCACTTAAGAGTAACTCTGGTCAGACCACTGACAGTGATAAGGATATGTGTGAATTTCTAAATACCTACTTCCTCTCAGTTTCACCCAGGAAAATACTAGCGATATTCCTGAAATAATAGATTACGTAGAACAGGATGATAATAAACTATGTACGATTGCGGTAACTAGTGACATGGTCCTCAGACAAATAGAGAAACTAAAACCTAACAAATCCCCAGGTCCTGATGAACTGTTTGCAAGGATGTTAAAGGAATGTAAAGAGGAACTTAGCATACCTTTAGCTAATCTTTTTAACATATCACTACAAACTGGCATATTGCCTGACAAGTGCAAAATGGCAAATGTAATACCTATTTACAAGGCAGGTGACAGGTGCTTGGCTTCTAACTATAGACCAATAAGCCTTACCTACATAGTGGGAAAATTTATGAAATCAATAATTGCCGAAGCAATTCGTAGCCATCTTGACAGGCACAGATTGATTAATGATTCTCAACACGGTTTTACAAAGGGGCGTTCTTACGAATTTACTAACTTTTTTCACTAAGGTGTTTGAGGAGGTAGATCATGGTAATGAATATGATATTGTGTATATGGACTTCAGTAAGGCTTTCGATAGAGTTCCACACCAGAGGCTATTGAGGAAACTTAGGGCACACGGAATAGGAGGAGAAATTTTTTCCTGTGTAGAGGCATGGCTGACAAATAGACAGCAGAGAGTTTGCATAAATGGGGAGAAATCTGAATGGGGGCACGTCATCAGCGGTGTTCCTCAGGGGTCAGTGTTGAGCCCGTTGTTGTTCACAATTTACATAAACGACATAGATGAGGGAATAAATAGCGACATAAGCAAATTTGCTGATGACACCAAAATAGGCCGTCCAATTCATTCTAATGAGGACATTAGAGCACTCCAGGATGATTTGAATAGACTGACGCAATGGTCGGAGAAGCGGCAGATGCAGTTTAATATTGACAAATACAAAGTTCTAAATGTTGGACAGTTAAATAACCATGCACATATAAACTAAAATATGTAGATCTTAATACTACCGATTGCGAAAGGATTTAGGAGTTCTGGTTAGCAGTAACCTAAAACCAAGACAACAGTGCATTAGTGTTCGCAATAAAGCTAACAGAATTCTTGGCTTCATATCAAGAAGTATAAATAATAGAAGTCCTCAGGTTGTTCTTCAACTCTATATATTCTTGGTTAGGCCTCATTTAGACTATGCTGCTCAGTTCTGGTCACCGTATTACAGAATGGATATAAAAGCTCTGGAAAACATACAAAGGAGGATGACAAAGATGATCCCATGTATCAGAAATCTTCCCTATGAGGATAGACTGAAAGCCCTGAATCTGCACTCTCTCGAAAGGCTTAGAATTAGGGGGGGGGGGATATGATCGAGGTGTATAAATGGAAAACAGGAATAAATAAAGGGGATGTAAATAGTGTGCTGAAAATTTCCAGCCAAGACAGGACTCGCAGCAATGGTTTCAAGTTGGAAAAATTCAGATTCGGGGAAGGATATACAAAAGCACGGGTTTTGGGTAATAGATTTGTGGTGAGTGAACAAGCTCCCGGTACAGTTTTTGAGGTAAAACGTTGTTTTATTTTAAAAATGGGTTAGATAAAAAGTGAGTGGTGGGGGGGGGGTGGGGTTTTGAACCTGACTACTTGTGTGTGGGTCTGTTACAGTGCTCACCCCTTTAGTGGGGTCCCAACTGGGTGGGTCTTTGGATAATCCGGGGGGGGGTCATTGGTCTAACCCGGGGGGGGACATGGACCGCCCCCACATGGGTAGTGGGCCCTGTTGCAGTTTTCCCTTCTTTCTTAGTTTATTTTCTTAAAAAGCAGAAAATGAGCATAAAGGGAAAAAAAAAAGGAGTTTGTTTAGGCGTTAACATTGATGTTTTTGCCATAACTGAGACGGGTTTAATTCGGAAAATCGGGACAGCCTGCTGAATTCACATACTTTTAAAATCGTTACGGGTAACAAAAGTACGGGAAGGGGGTTGGGGTGGCACTGTATGCCGAGATAGCTTGACTTGTTGCATAAAAAAGGGTTGAATTCTGAAATAACCCATACAAAGCGTCGGGATATAATTTTCAGGGGGCCCCATAAAAATTGATTTTACGTATATACCACCCCCGATTTGGATGGGCCCAAAACCAGACTAGTTTGGAAAGAAAATTTTGAGGCCAAAAGGCACGATAATGTAAAATTCTAAGGAATTTTTAACTTTAGTCAATTGCTGTATTCCTTGATTGGGTTTAGGTTTAACGACTTCTTAGGGGTATTTGGGATGATTTTTAAAGCACTTTGTTACAATCGTCAAGGGTTAAAGCCACTTAAATTGGGTTTTCTGGAAAACAAAAAAACCCCTCGTCAATAATTTAATATTACAGAGGAATTTGGGCATTGATAAGGATGAGAGTAGGGGATAACTATAACGGTCCCAGATTTTTGTTTAGCAATTACAAGGGGCTTAGAGAACACCTATCACTTGGACGGAGTAACGAAGAAGCTATCAATATGACAGCTTGAAAAATAAGCCAAACATCTTTTGGGACAGAAGAAGGAATTAATGGGCCCACATAAGGTGAGGGTCATCTTATAAACAATATATTCACATTAAGATGGGGTTTAAAAAAGGGGGGATATGAAAAAAAAATGGGGCTATGAAATTAAAGCTGTTAGGGGTTCGAAAAAAACCCAAAAATTTTTTTTCCCGGTTTGAGCAAAAGTTAAGAAAAAATGGGTCCCTTTAAAAAATTTCTGGGCATCTTTCTGAAAAGGGGAAAAAAAATTTGTTCGATATTTAAAAATTAATTTTTCTGGGTTTTCACACAGGAAGACACTTTTATCCCAATAACTAATTCTTATAGTGGGCTTGAAGATGTAAATTTGTAAAAACACAATCACTGCGATTGGTGCAAACAATAAACCCAAATGAAACAAAATAAAACCCCGGGCCCCAAGCTTATCTCAATGGCTCTTTGGAGTGCAAAAAAGTAACTTTTAAACCATTACTAATATTTTTAATATATTTTTCAAACAGGGGTAGGGCTGAATGTGGAAGATGACCCAAAGTAAATTCCCATTTTTAAAGCAGGGAAAAGTCGTTACGGACCCTATATCCCCACAACAAATGAGCCTAGCAAACTGCTTGATTATGTTGCGAGGGCATATGATGATGTAATTGCCCCAGAGTAATTTCACTGTACTACCCGTTTTTAGGACTAACCTCCACAAGCAATACATATTTTTTGTACAGAACGATGCCCCTGGTAGAGATATCCCCGGTAGGGGGGGGATCACTCCTTCCCATGAGGCGGGCTAAAACAAAAGGGGCGATCCCCGGCTAGCGAAGTTCGGTGTTGATTAAATACCCTTTTCGTTTTTACAGTAAAAATTTTGCTTGTGGAGGGTAGACGAAAATAAACAAATTAAAATCTGGGCAGCCACACCTCACATGTCCTCGCAACATGAAAACAAGCCAGTACCCCAGGCCATGTTTTTTTGTAGATTGTAGGTCCAGTGGGTTTTGAGTGTCGTGAATCTTATTCCTTTCCCCTGAGGCCCCTAAAACAACTCTAGTTCGATCCCCCGCTAGCCGCAGTTTGTGGTTCCGTTGGGGGAGACGTCATTGTTTTGCTCACCACAGGCGGGCCCCAAAACAGCATGGGTTTCCGACCCTTGGCTATTCGCAGGTTTTTAGTGATCAATCCCAAACTCGTTCGAGTGCAATAATATATAATATAAGATATAATAATATATATATATATATATATATTGTATGGTCATGTTTTAGAGTATCGTGAATCATATTATTATCCATAGGCCGGTAATAACAATATCATATTCATAACCCTCCATACGGGGGAAACGTCATTTAACAAGCAAAGAGTATGGCATCCTCTATTCGCAGTTTAACAACTTAAACGCCATACGATTCAATGTGCAAAAAAAAATATTACATACAGTTATAATATATATATATATATCACAAAAATTATATCAAAATATATACTATACAACATAATACCAAAATTTAAATACTAAAAATGAAATAAATTTTCAACTCAAAAAGTCATTTCATTATAACAATAAATCTCCTCAATCCCCAAAAATTATAACTTTAACAAAATTACAAAAAACCCCAAAAATTACAATGAAATTACAAACCTTCTCTCAGAACTGCAAGCTGGCGCCATTCACCAAAGTGATCATAAGGGGAAATACATCCCTTTTTAAACATAATGACCAAAAAATTGTCATTTAACAACTAAACCCCGAAATTTCAACTCCAAGGGTACATTTCCTGACCAAAAGTCACCACCTCAATCCCTTAAATAATTTAACATAGACATTTCAACCACTGGTGATATATAAGACAAACACTTTTAACCTAATGACAAAGAATCCTGTCATATTCAGGTCCTATTCTGTCCAACTTTTGGGCTCATCATTGGTTTTCCTGGCGAAATGTCTCACCCAAAATTACGGTTTTAAATTAACCCCCGCTTCACATAATGTCAATACTCACCAAATACCAACTAAAAACCCTAAGGTATACCTCAGATTCCTTAGCCATTGGTAGGTAAAAACCAACCCTAATGCCAAACGAGGCAATTACCCCTTCCGAAAAATGTATCGCAATACAAGTGCTACTTCAGTCAACTACTCGAAAATACACAACAGTACCAAAGATCTTAGTATTACTGATGCGAAAGGATTTAGGAGTTCTGGTTAGCAGTAACCTGAAACCAAGACAACAGTGCATAAGCGTTCGCAATAAAGTTAACAGAATCCTTGGCTTCATATCAAGAAGCATAAATAACAGGAGTCCTCAGGTTGTTCTTCAACTCTATATATCCTTGGTTAAGCCTCATTTAGACTATGCTGCACAGTTCTGGTCACCGTATTACAGAATGGATATAAATGCTCTGGAAAACGTACAGAGGAGGATGACAAAGTTGATCCCATGTATCAGAAATCTTGGTATAAACCTTGGTAATAAATACCGACAAGTTGGTTTAGAAAGACAGGTAGGCAAACACTATGACATATTTATTAGAAAAAGTCTCACACCAAGACACCCGCACTAAGAGAGGAGTCCTCATTGGCTTCTTATTGAGAGCTCTTCGCATCTCCAGCCCTTATTTTATTGAAGAAGAATGTACTTACATAACACAAGCCTTTACACGTCTTCGGTTTCTTCATCCGAGATTGCAGACTCAAGGCACAAGCAATCCTCAACAAACCGCCCATGGAACAGCCCCCTTAGCAGTTCAAAGTACTCCCATGTGGTGATGTTTGCCACGGATACTCGCCGGGGACTTGCTATGAGTAACATCAACGTTTCCCCCCACAAACACATCATCTATCAAAGACCTCACTACGAAACGCAGCCCCACACCTCTAACTTCTAGAGCAGGCGTCTACACTATCCCCTGTGGATTTTTGTCCCAAGAAATATGTAGGCGAGACAGGCAGAGATCTTGCAGTTCCGCCTGAATGAGCATCAAAATTGCCTCTAACAAGACGATGTAAGGTACGCCTTTGTCCTCCACAGAGACTCCACGGGGCATTTGATGAACTGGAATGAGGCACAATTCGTTCTCACCGACCAGACCTCAGACGCCGACGGTGCCAAGAAGCCTCCCCTTATCGCCGTCACCGACACTATAGAACGTAACACTGGAAACTACAAATTTCAAAAAACATTGGTATACATGAATTTAAGAAACACCAACCCAACAACACAGGATCACGTGATTTACCGTCACCCGTTTCTCATCCCAACATGACATTCTTCAGGTCACCATGAGTCACTCACACCTCACTCTCCGCCTATATATGTCTTTCTCCCTCTTTTATATTAGAAGTGATCAAGGTCCCAGGACCGAAACGTTTTCTAATAAATATGTCATAGTGCTTGCTTACGTGTCTTTCTAAACCATCAGAAATCTTTCATATGAGGATAGACTAAGGGCCCTGAATCTGCACTCTCTAGAAAGGCGTAGAATTAGGGGGGATATGATTGAGGTGTATAAATGGAAGACAGGAATAAATAAAGGGGATGTAAATAGTGTGCTTAAAATATCTAGCCTAGACAGGACTCACGGCAATGGTTTTAAGCTGGAAAAATTCAGATTCAGGAAGGATATAGGAAAGCACTGGTTTGGTAATAGAGTTGTGGATGAGTGGAACAAACTCCCGAGTACTGTCTTAGAAGCTAAGACGTTGTGCAGTTTAAAAAAAAATAGGTTAGATAAATACATGAGTGGGTGTGGGTGGGTGTGAGTTGATACATGTGCAACTCTTGGGTATTTTTATTGAGGAAACGTTTCGCCACAAGAGTTGCACATGGTCAAATTTACAACCTGTGGGTTCTTGAACCATTCATCTACAATCCTGTCAGTCACTGCAACTTCTTGGGATCTTAATACTTGGGAATTCTTCGCTTCCCTAACCCTTGGGCACGACCTACTTCCACATTGGACAAATGTGACACCACCTACGACTGGCATCTCTCCTGCCTAGGGTTTTTATAAGCTGCTTCTCAGCACATATGCAGATTCTATTCAAGATTGATGGACTGACCACATCGACTCAAGGCTGAGGGACTGATTACCTCATTCTCCTCCTGTTCTTCAAGATTCCCCCTTTGTATGGACTGTTTGAAGCCACTGTGTGGCGAAACGTTTCGTCAATAAAGATACCAAGAAGTTGCACATGTGTCTAATTTATCAAGAAAAAAGCCTGTCTGATGGAAGACATGTGGGAAGAAATTCTCTACCCACAATGATAGCAGAAGATTCAATAATGACCACTACCGGGGAAGGTCAACCAATGGAGAGATGATCTTCTAGCAGACTTCCAACCATTATCAGACACATTACTCTAACAGGATGTCCTAAGTCTAGGCAGAATGATAAATTAAGCTACTGGCTTCTCAGCATAACAGTACAGAAAATAAAGTATCTACTGCGATTTTGTAAGAAGTCTCTGGTAAGCACCTATAATGCCATTCTGGTCTCTGGACACTTCCCCGGGGCGCTTAAAAGAGCAAGAATGATATTCATTGCAAATTGAAACCAGAGAACTACAGATCTATCTCCTTAATTCAAGTCACAGGCAAAAGTCTTGAAAAAATAATCTCAAATAGGCTGAACTGGTACATGGATTTCCATCATCTCTTCACTGAAAAGCAGTGAGGCTTTAGGACTCACAGAGGAACCCAACACTCCATCAATATCTTCGATGCCGTGGGGTAGCCAGGGATAACAGGGCAACCTTGCCCCGATTGCGACTCAGCATGGGACACAAAGCAGGTGTCAACCAATGGCACAGTGGCCTCATAATCAACTGCCCATCTTCTAATCATAATCGACCCCTTTTTTAGAGTTGCATAATATGTAAGTTCTTAACAAGTAAAAGCAAACATCATTACTATCAACTGCAAGACAGTGGAGTCATTCACACCAACACCTGGAGTGCCACAGGAGTCAAACTTGAGCCCTGTTCTCTTCAATGTATATGTTTAAAAGATCTCCCCCAACCTAAATATAATGACGCCATCATTAACCAATTTGCTGACGATGTTACCCATTTAGTAATCATCTACTATTGCAATCCAAAAAAAGATACAAGAGAATGGCAAAAAAAAATGAAAATAGAATTGCGAAGAACAACCCAAATTGGAGAATAAATTGAGAATCACAAGCAATCCTGACAGGTTCATCAATGGGGGCCCTCTCCATCACGGGTACAAACCCAACCCCATTAAAAACCCGAATGAGATCCTGGGCTATGAGGGTGGACGACTAGTCCACTCTACATCATATGTCACCAAAAAAGGTAAACTCACCCAAAATCCACCTCGGTCAGCTATACAAGTTTAATCAGCACCGTCCCCCCTCCCCACATATCCAGAAGCATTTACATATGATGATACGACCTGTGCTGTAATATCGCTGCGTGATCATGTCGCTAACAACAATAAAAAAAGGTGTTATAGCTGCAAAGAATCCCGAGCAAGGTAATCCACTTTATCACAGGTAACAGACTGAGGAACGGAATCAGAAAGGAAGAGCTGCACTTCAAACAGGAAATCGACGCAATAAATGTCGGGTTTGACAAACGAAGGAAGGGACTACATGGTATGCAACTTTTATTATAATCATGGGGGAGCGCTAAACCCGTAGGCTTACACAGCACCTGCGGGGGGGGGGGGATGGAAGGCATTCAGGCTTAATTCAGGGAACTGGAGCACAGATCCAATTCACTAGATTAAGAGTCCCTCACCAGAGTCGAGGAACCTCCCTTGAGGGGCTGGTATGCAACATATCTATATACCAGACAAGGAAAACTCACACCAGCCAACTTACACCACTGACTACATACTCAATACACCTCTCCATAGAACCCACAGAATATCCCTCCAAAATAAACTCCGATATTTAATACACAAGGAGATCCCCCAAAACCAAATATCTTTATCACATTAAAGATTAGGTTCCACCAGAGCAAATCTGTGTTAAATACAGATGAAGCTATCTTTACCGATGATAACTTACCTTATAGGTGATGTGATATACCCAGTCATTACACAACACACAACACACACACACACACACACACACACACACACACACACACACACACACACGCACACACACACACACACACACACACACACACACACACACAGACCTGTATCACTAACGTGTATAGTATGCAAGGTCATGGAGAAGATCATCAGGAGGAGAGTGGTGGGGCACCTGGAAAGAAACAAGTGTATAATTGACAACCAGCACGGTTTCAGGGAAGGAAAATCCTGTGTCACAAACCTACTAGAGTTTTATGACAAGGTGACAGAAGTAAGACAAGAGAGAGAGGGGTGGATCGACTGCGTATTTTTGGACTGCAAGAAGTCTTTCGACACAGTTCCTCACAAGAGGTTACTGCAAAAGCTAGAGGACCAGGCACACATAACAGGAAAGCACTGCACTGGATCAGAGAATATCTGACAGGGAGGCAACAACGAGTCATGGTACGCGACGAGGTGTCAGAGTGGGCGCCTGTGACAAGGGGGGTTCCACAGGGGTCAGTCCTAGGACCTGTGCTGTTCTTGGTATACGTGAACGACATAACGGAAGGGATAGACTCAGAAGTGTCCTTGTTTGCAGACGATGTGAAGTTAATGAGAAGAATCGAATCGGACGAGGATCAGGCAGGACTACAAAGAGATCTGGACAGGCTACAAGCTGGTCCAGCAACTGGCTCCTTGAATTTAACCCTGCCAAATGCAAAGTCATGAAGATGGGGAAGGGCAAAGAAGACCGCAGACACAATATAGTTTAGATGGCCAAAGACTGCAAACCTCACTCAAGGAAAAAGATCTGGGGGTGAGTATAAACACCGAGCATATCTCCTGAGGCGCACATCAATCAGATAAACTGCTGCAGCATACGGGCGCCTGGCAAACCTACGGATAGCGTTCCGATACCTCAGTAAGGATTCGTTTAAGACTCTGTACACCATCTACGTCAGGCCCATACTGGAGTATGCAGCAACCAGTTTGGAATCCACACCTAGTCCAAGCACGTCAAGAAATTAGAGAAAGTGCAAAGGTTTACAACAAGACTAGTCCCAGAGCTACGGGGATTGTCCTATGAAGAAAGGTTGAGGGAAATCGGCCTGACGACACTGGAGGCCAGGAGGGACAGGGGAGACATGATAACGACATATAAAATACTGCGCGGAATAGACGAGGTGGACAAAGACGGGATGTTCAGAGATGGGACACAGACACAAGAGGTCACAATTGGAAGTTGAAGACTCAGATGAATCAAAGGGATGTTAGGAAGTATTTCTTAAAGTCATAGAGTATTTCAGGCCATGGAATTACCTAGAAGTGATGTGGTGGACGCAGAGCAGGAACCCAAATTACATAGTTTTAAGGCGAGGTATGATAGAGCTCATGGGGCAGGGAGAGAGAGGACCTAGTAGCAATCAGCGAAGAGGCGGGGCCAGGAGCTGTGACTCGACCCCTGCAATCACAAATAGGTGAGTACACACACACACACACACACACACTCACACCTTCATTAATATACGCCAGACTGGTTGGGCAACTTGACCTTTATTGTCCCCCTCATTTATATGTTGTACTTTTAGGAAATTATTTAAAAAATTCCCGCTGCCTACATAAAGGGGATTACCAATAGACCTTTGGCTGTCTTCAAGAAGGCACTGGACAGGCACCTAAAGTCAGTACCTGACCAGCCGGGCTGTGGTTCGTACGTCGGGGTGCGTGCGACAACAGCAACAGCCTGGTTGATCAGGCCCTGATCCACCATGAGGCCTGGTCACAGACCAAGCCGCGGGGACGTTGACCCCGAAACCCTTCCCAAGTATACTCCAAGTATACTCCAAGTGTACTGTGGTCAGGGGATGGTCACTGGTAAACGACTTAAATTGCTTCTTCCTCTACAAGATGATTCCAGGGAATCTAGCCGAGTGGCTGTTCTACTTGGTATTGTTTTTTCCGCTTGAATTCCTTGGTCGGCTCTGTCTTCAATTTCAGTCGTGTCACTTTCTCTTAGATTATCATTTACATTTGGTTGAACAACACTTAATTCCAAGGGAATTACTTTATTAATATGTATTAATAGGTAAAAGGAAATGTTCTAAATATAGCCCATGGAAATCTTAGCAGGAAATGAAGATGAAGAATAACATTAAGAAAGTATGAGGACATTCGAGAGAAAATAGTTTCGTCTTCAGAGGCTCAATATTGAACCCCATGAAGATCTTAGTTTATGTAAATTTCCTGGAAATTTTGTTTCCAATATACCTTCATTAAGGGTCTTATAAAGATTACGCACATAATTCTTAATGAAACAAGTTGTGATGATTCTTAGGAACACTTAAGCGCGAGTACTGGAAGACTTAAGCACGAGTACTGGAAGACTTAAGCACCTTGCGTAGTCCCATATAAGAGAAAGTTTGGCCACAAGGGCATTTTCAGTAAATCAGTCATTTCTCAGTTGTTGTTTGAGGTATATTTTTGATAAATATTTTCAAGAAAGAGTGAAACGACTTTGTCTTGTGTACCAAAACTGGAGAAAATCGGACAGTAAACAACAGAGTTACAGATTTTGCCCTACTGCCCCCTTAAGCTGTTTCATACTCAGATGTCCATACTGCATAGCATTCCACAACCACTACTTAAGAGTGGAATGCTGTCTCCTGTCTATCGCAAAAGACTATTGTTTATATGCAGTCTCCTCTACTATGATCGAGCCTCAACGTGTCATGCTTGTCTACGCTATCCTGTCTCTACACTGATGTACATAACCACGAGTATGCAGAGATATGATACTGAGTATTGCCCTAGTACCAGGGGCATAATAGTGATATAGACACTAAAATATAGAAGTGCTTGGCACAAGATTGACTCTCATTTATTTTTATATTAAATTGTTATTAATGTGACATGAGTAATCAGTAATAATGTTAAAGACATTAACGCAACTCCTAGTGCGACCGTTTGTCGTGTTGGGGGGGTGTTGCAACCCCTGAATGGGTCACAATGTATATGATGTATATTATGTATATGTATATAATGTATATTACCTCTTCATATAATTTTATATTGCTTATATTTGCGATAATAGCTAAATCGTAAATATATTACTTTATATTATTATTTGACTTAGTTACTTTTGTTAGGTAGGATGTAACATATTATGTGCTCATAGTTCAAGTCTTGATTGTCTAACTACTGTAATTTTCGCTGGTGGCTCGTTACTCTGCCGGCTTCTCATTGTTGCTGAGCAGCAACTGTCCAGGGAGATATCACGTGATCGAGGGGGGGGTGATCACACCTCGCCTGAAGTATTCAGTCTGGCCTAGACTCGCTTGGTGGTTGGACGTATTCCTGACAAGTGCCTAAATCTCCCTTATTGGCCCTTGTTGGAAGATCGTCTGTCTGATTATTGTTGTAGGTTCTGGAGACTCTGTTCACAGAACATTGTATAGACTTAGTGATTTTCGACGTTGTACTGAGGTTGTGTGTCGCATAGACACTCTGAGCAACTCAGGTCCTGAGCTGTAGCTTCTGACCTAACTTGTACTGGTATCTGTGTACTGTCACAGTCGGGGATTTTCTTATGCTGAACTTAGATTCAGTAGTATAGGAGTTTTGTGACTTTTGTGGAGGATCTAGCTGTCGTTATATTATCTCCTTGTTCCTGATTGTGTCGCAGTTGCTTGTTATATTGTTGGTTCGCTTATCAGTCCCTTTATTGTTCAAGC
>NC_069416.1:5474019-5505876 GCF_026875155.1 Cherax quadricarinatus
GCCCAAGCAGAATGAAGAAAATTAGACGGGGTGCTGCTTCCCCTTTTTTAAAGCAGGAGATAAGGTGATGGTCGGAAATTAGTACCGGTCTGCTTTACAAGCCGGTTTTGATGGCCCCCCGGAAAGTGTGAAAAAGCTTAGCGACGTAATTATTTGGTGTACCCCCAGGGAAAAAGGTCTAATCATGGTACCTTTTTAACCCTTAAGACAATACGTGTTCTACCGCTCATTTTTTTTCCTAGCAGAGGAAAAAAAACGTCAGCTACCGACTTTAGGGGTACAGGGGTGGTTTTAAAAAAAATTCAGTGCTTACAATCACTAGACGATTTCTTAGAAACCCTGGGTTGAAAAAGCTGGTTTTTTTTAAAAATTGATTTTGTTTTCCTTAATTTAGTGATGTTCCAAACGTTGTATCTGGGTTACTGCCGTTGTGTACAGGGAGCGTACCCATTAAGCAATCCCAAAAGGAGAGTCCAACAAAGAAAAGATTGAGAGAAGGGGTTTGATTTTTTTTGTCCCCGGGACTTATTAGCGCAGAAAAAAGTCCAGGGGCATCTCCTTTTTTTTGTGTAAACCGACATATTTCAGGATGTGCACTGATTACAGGAAAGTGAATTTGTCCTTTTTCATGAGGTTATCCTCTTCCTCGCTTGAGACCTTATTGCGTGTGTCAGGAGCCAGTTTGGTCACCCGTTTAGATTTTGAGGCTATTATAAAGTCCCGCTTACTAAAGGGTGCTAAAGAAAAAATCTGCTTTTATGTTCAGATGGATTTTTTTAAACTCCCTCGTCCCCCCTTCGGCCTATGTAACGGGCTTTTTCATTCCAAGGAAATGAACGAGTTGCCCAAATTAGAGGGGGGAAGCCTCCTTCGACTTAGTGGTGTACGGACGAGTGGGAAAACACTTGAGCATCTCGAGCATTGTTTGAGGATGGCGCACTAAAACTTCACGTTAACTTAGTAAATGTATTTTTTTGGTCAAGCCAAGATTCCCTTTAGGCTTTTGTATGGGCCCAAGGTGGGGTTGTCCTTTTGAGGCTAAGGTTCGTGCAATTTTAAATTTTCCAGTGACAGGATGGGAAAGGGGAGTAAGAATCCCGGGTTTGGCGGAAATTTTTCCGGGTTCTGTCCAAATTTTTTTCAGATTGCGCTCCCCCTGAGCTTATTAGCAAAGTTTTCTTGGGGACTAGGTTGTTCACCGTTCAAAGATTAAAACGTTTGTTCCCCTCGCTCCTGTTTGAAGAGTCCTAATTTCAATCTTCCCTTTTTTTTCCCCATTAGAGGAGTGTTTATGCAGTGGGTCTGTGTGCCCCAACCGTCAACATCCCTTTAATTTCCTCCCATTGTTCTTTTTCTTAGCAAAACGAACCAGAAAATTATGCCCCTTTGGAAAAGAACTTAAACTCTTGTGGTGTTTGGAAATTTTGGGGGGGGTATTTGGGCCTTCCCCATTTTAAAATTAACGTTTTTTCAGACCACAATCCCTACCACTAAAAACCGAATTTAAAAATGGGTTTATGGGTGGGACTAAAATTTCCAGCCTTACTCTTTTGTATAAAAACATTCAGTGGTCATTGTAATGTAACTGCGAGCTTGTCACGTTTTGTAATTATCAGTTTTTAAAATTAAAGTAATTTTTACCCCCTTTTCCTTTTGTTATTGCTATGTCAAATTCAGTAAAGTAAAAGCAATCTCTCTAGCCCCTGTTAATTATGTATACTCATGTCTAATTAATCTATTTATATTTCACAGTAGTGGGGATATGTGTGTAAGGCGACAGAAGCTGAGTGATGAGTTTGTAGTGTTGGTGTTGTGTGGGCGATGCTACTGCATGGCGGAGCAGTCCTGCCGCAGAGTCCCCCCCACTACACACCTTAAGCTGTTTCATACTCAGATGTCCATACTGCATAGCATTCCACAACCCCCTTATTTTAAAGGGGTTGGAATGCTTTTCTCTGTCTATGCACAATGACTATTGTTTATATGCCAGTCTCCTCTACTATGACCGAGCCTCAACAAGTCATGCTTGTCTACGCTATCCTGTCTCTACACTGATGTACATAACCACGAGTATGCAGAGATACGATACTGAGTTTTTGGTCCCTAGTACCAGGGGAATAATGGGTGATATAGACATAAAATATAGAAGTGCTTGGCACAAGATTGACTCTATTTATTTTTATATTAAATTATTAATGTGACATGAGGTAATCTGTAATAATGTTAAGACATTAACGCAACTCCTAGTTGCGGACCATTTGTCGTGTTGGGGGGGAGTTGTTGAAAACCCCTGAATGGGTCAAAATGTATATCTGTTATATTATGTATATGTATATAATGTATATTACCTCTTCATATAATTTTTAATTGCTTATATTTGCGATAATAGCTAAATCGTAATATATTGCTTTATATTATTATTTGACTTAGTTTTTTTTGGGTTAGGTAGGATGTAACATATTATGTGCTCATAGTTCAAGTCTTGATTTGTCTAATTTACTGTAATTTTCGCTGGTGGCTCGTTACTCTGCCGGCTTCTCATTGTTGCTGGCAGCAACTGTCCACGGAGATATCACGTGATCGAGGGGGGTGATTTACACCTCGCCTGAAGTATTCAGTCTGGCCTAGACTCGCTTGGTGGTTGGACGTATTCCTGACAAGTGCCTAAATCTCCCTTATTGGCCCTTGTTGGAAGATCGTCTTCTGATTATTGTTGTAGGTTCGGGAGACTCTTTTCACAGAACATTGTATAGACTTAGTGATTTTTCGACGTTGTACTGAGGTTGTGTGTCGCATAGACACTCTGACAACTCAGGTCCTGAGCTGTAGCTTCTGACCTAACTTGTACTGGTACTGTGTACTGTCACCGTCGGGGATTTTCTTATGCTGAACTTAGATTCAGTAGTATGGGAGTTTTGTGACTTTTGTGGAGGATCTAGCTGTCGTTATATTATCTCCTTGTTCCTGATTGTGTCGCAGTTGCTTGTTATATTGTTGTTCGGCTTATCAGTCGTTTTATTGTTCAAGCAGACTGTTCTGATTGCCAGTTGGTCAAGAAGTTAGTTTATGTGGGACTTTGTCAGTCACTTGTTTAATCAGTCGGAGTCGGGGGAGAATAGCGACTACTTAGAGCACTTACACACATACACACAAACTTATTTGTATTTTGTATTATTAAATGTTAATGTACCAGATGGTACTTAAGACATAAATATGTGATATGTGCTTTCAGCACAATAATACTGTACACGAGAGAAGTGATTAATATTTTTTATTACTGTGCTAATTTATTTAATTAAAATTTAATTGATGTACGCCTGCAACTTAATTTTTAATAAATTTATAAATTTTAAATTCTCAAGTTAGTAGCCTACCTCAGTTGGAAATCCTAAAAGCACTATTAAATTATACTGATTCAAATGGATAATTGGACCAGGATTCTGACTAATTGTTGCTAAAACCCAGTAACAGGCTGGATGCTAGAAGGGCAGTCCTTTCTGGTATTCACTGGAGATCTCTAAGCTTTTTAGAATCGCGTTTTTTGTAACAAGCAGCAACTTCAAATTAATGGAAAGTTGAAAGACCTAGGAGTGAATATCACTTCGATCGTCGTTACTCATGCAGTCACAATGATCGTCGTTACTCATGCAGTCACAATGATCGTCGTTACTCTTGCACTCACAATGATCGTCGTTACTCATGCACTCACAATGATCGTCGTACTATTGCACTACATGATCGTCGTTTTTCTCATGCACTCCAATGATCGTCGTTACTCATGCACTTTACAATGATCGTCGTTTCTCATGCACTCACATGATCGTCGTTATCATGCACTCACAATGATCGTCGTTACTCATGCACTCACAATGATCCGTCGTTACTCATGCACTCACATGTGTCGTTATCATGCACTCACAATGATCGTCGTTAACTCATGGGACTCAAAATGTGGTCGTTACTCATGCACTCCACAAAAGATCGTCGTTACTCAGGGACTCACAATGATCGTCGTTACTCATGCACTCACAATGATCGTCGTTACTCATGCACTCACAATGATCGTCGTTACTCATGCACTCACAATGATCGTCGTTACTCATGCACTCACAATGATCGTCGTTTACCATGCACTCACAATGATCGTCGTTACTCATGCACTCACAATGATCGTCGTTACTCATGCACTCACAATGACCGTCGTTACTCATGTACTCAAAATGATGGTCGTTACTCATGCACTTACAGTGGAATTAACAGGATCTGAAATAAGACATTGTGAATCGTGAGGGAAATTACGAAAATAGGGATAATTGTAAAATTGGGGAAATTTGGGGGCCCGGAGATTAAAACCGACCCCCCCGATCAAAAAGTGAAAGAAAGGGAGACCAAACCTTTCCCGTAGCAGCAGCTCTTGGACTAAGTCAAGAAAAGGAAAAAGTTTAAAGAGGGTCTGGAGAAGTATTTTGGGTGGTTTTATTTCCTTTTCTTTCTCCAGACCTCTTCAATATTGGTGGGGTCCGCCCCCCTCCTCTTCCCCCCCTTTATCACAATCCGCTAGTTTTTGTATTTTTGGGGCTAGGGGAAAGAAAGGGGAAGATTGTGAAGTAAGAAACTTTAAAAAACTGGGGAAAAATAAAGTAAGAGAAAAAAAAAGAAAAGACATTGGAATAGGATTCGCTGATAGATTTTTGATTTTTGGTAAATCAGGTGGGGGAAAAAACAATAAAAAAAAGAAGATGGAGAATTTGGGTCCAAAAAAAAAGGAAAAGAGGGAAAAGGGAAAAAAGGGTTTTGGGGGAAGAGGGGTCGAGGGGGGAAAAAGGACAAAGGGAGGAAAAAAATGATACAGAAGGTTTTCTGGGAATTTTTTCCTGAGGGGGAGAGGGGATCAACTTGAAGAGGGAAAGGGGACAGAAAAGAGGGTTACAGAAGAAGAGGGATTGAGGAGTAAAGGGGCACAGAGAGAGATGCCCAGATGTAAGGGGTGGAGGTACAGAAATTGGGGGGAAAGAATACCCGGAAGGGGGGGGGCGGGGGTCAACGCCCCCCCAGGGTCGGGGCCCCTGACCAGGGAAAAGAACATGGGAAAAAAGAAAGGGGAAAAAAAAGGGAAAACGGGGGTAGAAGAAATGGTGAGAAGGGGGAAAAAAAAGGATAAAAAAGTTTTGGGAAAGGGGAAAAAATAGAAAATTTAGAATTATATAGGAACAGGAGAAAGAAAATATATTTAAATGGAAAAAAAAGGGAATTTAGAGCTATTAGTAAAAGGGAAAAAAAAAAGAATTCAGAAGATTTGGGGAAAAATAAAAAAAGAAAAATAAAAAAATAAAGAGGACAGGGGGACAATAAAACAAGGAAAAACCCTAGGGGGGAAGGGGAGCAGGGAAAAAGGGGAACATTAAAATGGTAAAAAATAACCCACAGGTTGTTAGGGAAGAAACATATGCAAACAAATTAGGTAAACTTTAATTTTGAAACGTTTGCCTAACAAGTAAAACTTTTTTCAGTCCGGGGTTTCAGCAAAATTGAAAAAGAACAGAAGGGTACTTGAAGACGATTTTTAATCAAATCCATCACCCTTGAAAAATTTTGAGGTTTTTCCCGTCCCCCCCGTCTGGAAAAAATACTCTTCTCCAGGGCTGAGGGGCTGACCCCTCAAAACTTAAGGGGGATGGATTATTAAAAACGGGCTTCAATTTTCTTTTTGCTTTTATCAACTTTTTTGTATCGAAATGAAGAAGGCCCACTGGGGTAGGCGGAAAAGTTTTCCCAAATAAAAAAATACCTAATGTTGCATATGGGGAACCTAACAAACCCGGAAAAAAAGTTGGCCCGGGGAACAGGGAAAAGAAAATTTTGGGGGGAGGAAACAGAAGGGTTTTCAGGAGGGCAAGGAATCAACGGGGTAACCAAACTGTAGGAATTTTTTTTTTTTTGGGAGTTAAACTGTGGCTCTCAGAAGACTAATAAAGGGCCCCCCAATTCTTTCAGGGAATTTTTTGAGGGAAATATATTCCCGGAGTTGGAAATCCCCCCATTTTAAAAGTGTTTCTTACCCCGGGAAGTAGATGCCCTGGACTGACGTTTTTTTCCGTACTACGACTAAGAGACTCATTTAAATTTAAATAAGTCTGTGTTACTGATCACCCAAAACCCCCCTTCCATCCCATGTTGTTTTATTTATTCGATGAAATTTTGTTTATATAATCTAATGTTGGACGTGCATTAAAATTGTCGGATGTGTTTCCCGGGAACACGATTTAACCGAAGGCCCGTTTTCCCCGGGAAAAACGATTTGGGACCGACCGAGCACACCAATTTGGGGAACCACGAAAACCCCATGGACCCCAAAGAGGGACACCCAATTTGGGAACCGACACACACGATTGACCCGGCAACACCAATTGGCCCCACAACACAAGTACCCGGAACACGAAATTTCAGACCACCCCTAACCCCGGGAAACCACAAAACGAGGACACCAGAACCGAAGAAAACTGAAGTAAAAACGGGGTAGAACAAATGGAAAAGGAAAACCCCAAAACGGGAAACCCAGAAGGGGAAACCCCCACAAAAAGGGGTTTACCGAAAACCCCATTTGGAACCGGGAAAAAAGTTGGGGGGGGAAACCCAGATTGGTACCGACAGCAACACAAGTATGTTACACGAGCAACACCACAGAGTGGAAACCCAACCAAAAAAAAAAAAAAAAAAAAAAAAAAAAAAAAAAAAAAAAAAAAAAAAAAAAAAAAAAAAAAAAAAAAAAAAAAAAAAAAAAAAAAAAAAAAAAAAAAAAAAAAAAAAAAAAAAAAAAAAAAAAAAAAAAAAAAAAAAAAAAAAAAAAAAAAAAAAAAAAAAAAAAAAAAAAAAAAAAAAAAAAAAAAAAAAAAAAAAAAAAAAAAAAAAAAAAAAAAAAAAAAAAAAAAAAAAAAAAAAAAAAAAAAAAAAAAAAAAAAAAAAAAAAAAAAAAAAAAAAAAAAAAAAAAAAAAAAAAAAAAAAAAAAAAAAAAAAAAAAAAAAAAAAAAAAAAAAAAAAAAAAAAAAAAAAAAAAAAAAAAAAAAAAAAAAAAAAAAAAAAAAAAAAAAAAAAAAAAAAAAAAAAAAAAAAAAAAAAAAAAAAGCAACACCACAGTATTGTGTACCGACCGAGCAACACCACAGTATTGTGTACCGACCGACTAACACCACAGTATTGTGTACCGACCGAGCAACACCGCAGTACTGTGTACCGACCGACAACACCCAGTATTGTGTACGACGAGCAACACCCGTATTGTGTACCGACCGAGCAACACCACAGTATTGTGTACCGACCGAGCAACACCACAGTATTGTGTACCGACCGAGCAACACCGCAGTATTGTGTACCGACCGAGCAACACCACAGTATTGTGTACCGACCGACTAACACCACAGTATTGTGTACCGACCGAGCAACACCACAGTATTGTGTACCGACCGAGCAACACCGCAGTATTGTCCGAGCAACACGGCAGTATTGTGTACCGACCGAGCAACACCACAGTATTGTGTACCGACCGACTAACAGCACAGTATTGTGTACCGACCGAGCAACACCACAGTATTGTGTACCGACTGAGCAACACCACAGTATTGTGTACCGACCGAGCAACACCACAGTATTGTGTACCGACCGACTAACACCACAGTATTGTGTACCGACCGAGCAACACCACAGTATTGTGTACCGACCGAGCAACACCACAGTATTGTGTACCGACCGAGCAACACCACAGTATTGTGTACCGACCGAGCAACACCGCAGTATTGTGTACCGACCGAGCAACACCGCAGTATTGTGTACCGACCGAGCAACACCACAGTATTGTGTACCGACCGAGCAACACCGCAGTATTGTGTACCGACCGAGCAACACCGCAGTATTGTGTACCGACCGAGCAACACCACAGTATTGTCCGAGCAACACGGCAGTATTGTGTACCGACCGAGCAACACCACAGTATTGTGTACCGACCGAGCAACACCACAGTATTGTGTACCGACCGAGCAACACCGCAGTATTGTGTACCGACCGAGCAACACTACAGTATTGTGTACCGACCGAGCAACACCACAGTATTGTGTACCGACCGAGCAACACCACAGTATTGTGTACCGACCGAGCAACACCACAGTATTGTGTACCGACCGAGCAACACCACAGTATTGTGTACCGACCGACTAACACCACAGTATTGTGTACCGACCGAGCAACACCGCAGTACTGTGTACCGACCGAGCAACACCACAGTATTGTGTACCGACCGAGCAACACCGCAGTATTGTGTACCGACCGAGCAACACCGCAGTATTGTGTACCGACCGAGCAACACCACAGTATTGTGTACCGACCGAGCTAACACGCCAGTATTGTGTACCGACCGAGCAACACCACAGTATTGTGTACCGACCGAGCAACACCGCAGTATTGTGTACCGACCGAGCAACACGCAGTATTGTGTACCGACCGAGCACACCACAGTATTGTGTACCGACCGACAACACACAGTATGTGTACCGACCGAGCAACACCACAGTATTGTGTGCCGACCGAGCAACACCGCAGTATTGTGTACCGACCGACTAAGACCACAGTATTGTGTACCGACCGACTAACACCACAGTATTGTGTACCGACCGAGCAACACCACAGTATTGTGTACCGACCGAGACAACACCACAGTATTGTGTACCGACCGGACAACACCACAGTATTGTGTACCGACCGAGCAACACCGCAGTATTGTGTACCGACCGACTAACACCACAGTATTGTGTACCGACCGAGCAACACCGCAGTATTGTGTACCGACCGAGCAACACCACAGTATTGTGTACCGACCGAGCTAACACCACAGTATTGTGTACCGACCGAGCAACACCACAGTATTGTGTACCGACCGACTAACACCACAGTATTGTGTACCGACCGAGCAACACCACAGTATTGTGTACCGACCGAGCAACACCACAGTATTGTGTACCGACCGACTAACACACGAGTATTGTGTACCGACCGAGCAACACCACAGTATTGTGTACCGACCGACTAACACCACAGTATTGTGTACCGACCGAGCAACACCGCAGTATTGTGTACCGACCGACTAACACCACAGTATTGTGTACCGACCGACTAACACCACAGTATTGTGTACCGACCGACTAACACCACAGTATTGTGTACCGACCGACTAACACCACAGTATCTGTGTAAAGGAACTCTTTTGTTACCGATAACACCGCAGTATTGTGTACCGACCAGAGAACATCCGCAGTATTGTGTACCGACCGACAACACCACAGTATTGTGTACCGACCGAGCAACACCACAGTATTGTCTACCGACCGACTAGCACCACAGTATTGTGTACCGACCGAGCAACACCACAGTATTGTGTACCGACCGAGCAACACCGCAGTATTGTGTACCGACCGAGCAACACCACAGTATAGTCTACCGACCGACTAACACCACAGTATTGTGTACCGACCGACTAACAGCACAGTATTGTGTACCGACCGAGCAACACCACAGTATTGTGTGCCGACCGAGCAACACCGCAGTATTGTGTACCGACCGACTAAGCACCACAGTATTGTGTACCGACCGACTAACACCACAGTATTGTGTACCGACCGAGCAACACCACAGTATTGTGTACCGACCGACTAACACCACAGTATTGTGTACCGACCGAGGAACACCACAGTATGTGTGAACCGACCGACTAACACCACAGTATGTGTACCGACCGACTAAACACCACAGTATTGTGTACGACCGACAACACCACAGTATTTGTGTACCGACCGACTAACACCACAGTATTGTGTACCGACCGACTAACACCACAGTATTGTGTACCGACCGACTAACACCACAGTATTGTGTACTGACCGACTAACACCACAGTATTGTGTACCGACCGACTAACACCACAGTATTGTGTACCGACCGACTAACACCACAGTATTGTGTACCGACCGACTAACACCACAGTATTGTGTACCGACCGACTAACACCACAGTATTGTGTACCGACCGACTAACACCACGGTATTGGTGTACCGACCGACTAACACACAGTATTGTGTACCGACCGACTAACACCACAGTATTGTGTACCGACCGACTAACACCACAGTATTGTGTACCGACCGACTAACACCACAGTATTGTGTACCGACCGACTAACACCACAGTATCTTGGTAAAAGGAATATTTTTGTTATGCTGATAACATGTGTTCAGCATTACCTGCTTCCATTAGGGACGTTCCTCGCCAGAGACCTCAACTTCGGCTGCTACAAATCACTTCTGATTCAATACATAGCCTCAGGCGAGGCCTCTACCTCAAATTAAGGGGCTGATCTTCTATGAAGGCTAAGGGACTGATTCCTACTCAAAATTACCTCTCTTCTTCTACTGTCTCCAGTGACAATCTCCAATATTCAAGCTTGTTACGCAAACGAAACGATTCACCCACAAAGACACCTGAATGGTGGACATGTGATGTTCTCTTCAACTCGGTGCTTTTCCGATAATGTCAGACTTTTCTGCTGGTGTGGCTAGTTTATTGTGCTTCTAATATCCATACAATAGATGGGATCGGAGGAACATGTACATTCCCAGTTAGCCTCAGAGCAAAGTTGTAAAATCTATTGTAAGTATACATTAAGAAAAATATGACTTACAAATTATCGTATTAACCTATTACAATAAATATTACGAAATATAATCCAAATCTTTTTGTCATTTTAATTATAAATGAAAGTTTACAGATCTCAAATGATAGTTCACTATCATTATATTACATTATTATTTAACAATAATGTACAAAGTGTCGAAGATAAATATGATATTGATTCTATACCTTGCCATTAGTTTGAGAATTTTTTGTCATGTATCAAACTGCCAAAAGAACTTGTAATTCTTCCTATATCTGGTTATTACAACATCAGTTGCTTTGTTTACATTGTAAATTTCTCGGCAATAATGCATATTTAATTTGTTTACATTGTAAATTTCTCGGCAATAATGCATATTTAATTTGTTTACATTGTAAATTTCTCGGCAATAATGCGTATTTAATTCAACATTTCACAGTGGCGGGAGTGTTTCGAATGGGACTTAACAGGCTGGGGAAAAAATGGGAGCAGGAAACTGACGTTCACGGCGGCCTAAGGATTGATATAGGCCTCACTTCATAATAGGAAGTGTGGTAACTGTTCCTGGTGAAGAGTGAGGGAACGTAATTTGCGGGACCACTGTAATAAAATGGTAAAATTAGTGAATAATGGTAGATGTCTGGGGGAACTAGCGCGACGCCATGACGAGTGTTCAAAGGAAAATACCCGTGATTTAGTCACCACTCATAGGGCTCAAATCTTAATGTATCGACTTCTAACGTGTGCAGAATTAATGATACGTTAACTCGTATTGTGAACTGTGAAGTAATCTGTGATAATAACACTAAGTTTAAGGGAATGTGTGAAGTGAACTGAGTCGCCGTTCTCCGAGTGAACACATCTAAGTGTGCGTAGAACCCGGAGGTGTTCGGAGTTTTGTCTTCTAAAGTCGAACCTACCCAAGTGATATCATAACCCTGATGAAAGACGAACCGTATCGGTTTAGCAGGACATCGAAAGGAGATGGTGAATGGAGGAAAGAAGGAGCATCAACCACCCACAGTTAAGTAACCTTTCTAGTTATAGCAGACTGATACTGGCCAGTTAGTTATGTTATAATATGATAGGTATTGTGGGTGATCCAACTGCATCAAGGGACCACCAGAGAAAATCTGGTAAGTGGTGGTATTATATACAAGTGTTTTCCATTGATGGATATATATTTGTGTAACCTACTCCACCTTTTCCTTCAGTCAATCTAATATAATGCATACAGTCCACAAGTAATTAGTAGTACCGTACCTGTTTGTGCTATCCTCTTCAAAGTATAGTACTGGTCTAGGATAGATATGGGTAAGATTCATTCATATGATAAAAGAAACGACCTAATTAAAGCTGCAATTACAATGAAAAATGGAGTGTACATCAACGAGTGTCTGACAAGAAAACGTCAAAACCTTCTGATAAGGTTGAGAAAATTTAAACAGGAAAACAAAATACATCAGTGTTTCACTCGAGATGGGAAAATACTAGTTAGGAAAACATCAACAGGACAACAATACACCATCTCAAATGAACATGATTTTTCTACCTTCCTTAGAAAAGCTGACATTTCTGTAACAAATTAAAAAAGTGTACTTAACACATATATACGTGTGGTGCATATAGTGTATGTTACTATTATATTATTATGCATTTTTATCTTTTTTACTAGCTAATACCAGCTACCTCAAATACTTTTTATTTATTTTTAATTGCTATTAATTGCTCATAATTTCGTGTTGTAAGTCAAATCTTACTCCTAAATTAATGTTATTCATGGTTACTACCTGTCCATTTAATTTTGTTTACCACTACTTGTTTTAGTCTCTTTTATATTGTGTGTTCAATTAGTGTATATTACAATTACATTATTGTGCAATTCCCAAAACTATCATTTGCTAGCTAGTACCAACTACCTCATATATTTTTTTTTTTTACTTTTTATAGTGCAATTAATTGCTCAACTTATTATATATTACAAGTCAGATCTTACTCCCAAATCAATATTATATCATAGTAACTATCTGTCCATTGAACTTTGTTTAACATTACTTAGTTTAGTCCCTTATATATTTTCTCCTTTATTTTAGCTTTATATAACTACCTTAGTTCATATATTCACAATTGTTAAAATAATCAAGGTGCTATTCTCAGGTGCTAAAGTGTAATAAGTTCACTATTTTGCTATTATATTCCCAAGCTACTTTATTTGATCATCACTTTATTTGTTCACCACAAATTATTTTAGTTCCTTTTATATTGTCACCTTTATTTTAGCTTTAAAGAACTACCTTAGTTCATGTATTTACATTTGTTAAAATAATTCAGGTGCTATTTTTTAGCTTTAGAATATTTACTTTGTCTTATACTTAATTCTAACTATAGATTCACTATAAATCTTATGATTACAAGCATTGATCCTGATACAAACCTCTTATTTAATGACAAATGATTCAAACAGTAACTGTAATTACTACACAATAGAACAATCAAAGGCACTTCTCAGAGCCAACAATAACATAACTGATTTAACTACAATATCAGATCTATAAGCAAACATTACGATGACCTCATAGCATTACTAAATTCCCTGCATGCCAGTATGTCCATCATTACTCTCACCAAAACTTGGCTGAAGCCTGATACTACAGATGTCTATGTCATTCCTGGTTACACAGCCATACACAACTGTAGGCCAGACCAACAAGGGGGTGGCACTGCTATATACTACTCAGACCAACTAGAATGCATCAATAATACTTGCACAAGGGATGAACGTGGGAATATATAATAGCTAAATTCAAATCCAAATACCTACAAAAACCTCTCACAGTGATAAACATCTACAGAGTTCCACAGTCAAGCATTAGCCGTTTTAGTGACAACCTAGAAAGTATGATAACTGATGCACGCATGAACAAAGGTCACTTACTACTCTCAGGTGACTTCAGTATAAATCTCCTGCAAGACCAGGACCCACACGTTACTGAATTCACAAACACTATGAGTAACTGCATGTTGCTACCAACAGTAACAAAACCTACAAGAATTACAGAGACTAGTGTTTCCCTACTAGACCACATCTGGACCAACATCATATCCCCCTTAAAGTCAGGCATAATCACAGATAATACCACACCATTACCCTACCTTCCTCATAACTAATCTAGGCAAATTACCCCAAGACACTACTAAAGTCACTTTCAGACTTCACAATGAGGCAGCCATTAATAACTTCACAACAGCAGTGACAAACATTGACTGGCACACTGAGCTAGAAAACTATACAGATATTGACGAATGTATTAATAAATTTCTATAAAAGACCCAATACCTCTATAACAAGCACTGCCCTAAAAAAAACTAAACAGATGACAGCTAAGAGACTGAACAGTCCCTGGCTAACACCTAGCATCCTCAAATCCATAAATACAAAGCACCTATACGAAAAACAGTACAGAATGGGTCACATAACCAGAGACCAAACAAAACGTTACTCGTCAGTCCTAACCAGCCTGATAAGAAGGGCTAAAAAATTGTATTATGAGAACAGATTATCCAACTTAATTAAAAGGTGATATAAAAAAGACGTGGAAAACCCTATCAGAAATTCTAGGAACAAAAAAAGATATCAGGAAATAGCGCAATTGAACTAACTAAACCAGATGAACCGCAACTCCCACCAACTGAAACAGCAAACAGTCTCAATGATTTCTTCACCATAGGAAAAAATCTTGCCAATAAAATCCCAAGCTCAAATACCCCACCCAATAACTACCTCACTGGCAACTACCCAGACACACTGTTGTTCCTAGTTCCGACTAACCCAACGGAAGTCTCTCTTATCAACACACTTAAAAACAAGTCAGGAGATTTAAATGCCTTACCACCCTTTATACACAAAAAAAAGCGTCGCAAGTGCTGTCACCAATCATTGCACCACTCGAACAAATCCATCGAATCCTCTACCTTCCCTACAGTTCTCAAAATAGCGAGGGTCACCCCGATACATAAAGGAGGAGACCAGACTTGAATAACTATAGGCCAATATCCAGCTTACACCCTCTCTCTAAAATCTTCGAAAAATTAATTCATAACCCAATCTATTCCTGCTCATCTCCCACAACATACTCAACCCTGTCAGTTTGGGTTCAGGCTAATAAAAAATACGAATGATGCTATTATACACATGCTAGAACAAATATACACTGCACTAGAGAAAAAAGAAGTCCCACTGGGGATCTTCATTGATTTACGTAAAGCTTTTGATACAGTTGACCATGATTTGCTCCACATAAAATTGTCGCACTATGGTAAGAGAGGGTACTCCCTCAACTACCTAAAGTCATACCTCAGCAACAGAAGCCAATATGTTACACAAATGGAGCAAACTCTTCCACACAGCTAATTACAGTTGATGTCCCACAGGGAAGTGTCCTTGGTTCTCCTCTCTTTCTCGTTTACATAAACGACCTACCAAATGCATCGCAACTACTCAAACCCACACTATTTGCAGATGACACTACATTCGTCTTCTCTTACCCGAGCCCAGTCAGTCTAGCCAATACTGTAAATACCGAATTACAGAAAATATCTGCCTGGATGATGACTAACAAACTTACTGTCAACATTGATAAAACTTACTTCATTCAGTTTGGAAACAGAGCTACAGATGTCCCTCTAAACATAATGATAAACGGATCACCTATCACAAACCTCACAGAGGGAAAATTCTTAGGAATCCACCTTGATAGTAGACTCAAATTTCAAACACATGTACAACAAATTTCCAATTATTATTATTATAATAAAAAATAAGCGCTAAGCCACAAGGGCTATACAGCGCTGCAGGGTAGGGAAGGAAGCGAGGGTATCGGGCGGCAGAAGGGGGGAGGGATGATTAGTAGGTTACAGAAAACAGCGGGGCAGGGGGTAGTGCAGGGGTAGAGGGAAGCAAGAGATTGAGGTAGAAAGGGCTGAAGGTATCATCAGCGTTTGTGGAGTAAGTCAGTTGTTGTTAAAAAGTCAATGAGAGAGTCCGGATGAAAGGTGGGTCCATCAGCGAGAAGGGAAGGTAGAGAAAGAGAAGACGGCGTTGGAGGTAAATTCTGCATGCTCGTTGATAAAGTGGGCAGTCTAACAGAATGTGGCTGACCGATAATGAAACCTGACAATTCTCACAGAGAGGAGCAGGGCGCCTCTCCACGAGATATCCATGAGTAAGACGAGTATGGCCAATGTGAAAGCGGGAGAGAGTAGTCTCCCTATCTCGACACTGCTGGCAAGAAGACGGCCAGTAACCTATACTCGGTTTAATAGAACAAAATTTGTTATTGAGCAGAGCAGATCAACGTTGTTGCCAATGGGTGTGAAGGTAGGTAGCTATTACAGCAAAATAGTCCGGAAATGGAACACCTCTATATGAAATTGGTAGGTCATTTACTGTTGACCGCTCAGCAGTGTCTTCCTGGTCATTGCCCTGTACGTCAACATGACCAGGGACCCAACAAAAAACAATATGTTTATGCTTGGTAGAGATACAGCTTAGCCAAAGTTGGATACGGAGAACTAGAGGGTGAGGTGTATCAAATTTCCGTATAGCCTGTAGAGCACTAAGGGAGTCTGAGACAACCACAAATGATGACACAGGCATAGATGCAATACGAATAAGTGCTGCAAAAATGGCATACAATTCAGCAGTAAAAATGCTAGCCGAAGATAGTAAATGCCCTCGTACGATGCTGTCTAGAAACACTGCTGCGAATCCGACGCCATCAGAAGATTAAGAGCCATCTGTGTACACAGCGATGGCATGAGAATGAGAGTGGAAGTGGTCAAGAAAAAGAGAGCTGGAAGCGACCGTAGGCAGTTGGGCTTTCGAGCAAGGGAGTGAGAAAGAACAGACCCGAACAGCTGGAACTTCCCAGGGGGGTAAGGAAAAGTGAGATGCTACATGAACATATAAAGGCGGTAACTGAAGGGAAGACAAGAGCGAATGTAGGCGAAGAGAGAAGGGACGGAGCAAACAGGGGCGGCGAACAAATAAAGAATGTCTACTAATATCAATGACCATTCTATAAATGGAAGGATTGCGGAGATCGCAAGAGCGTACATAGTAGCGAAGGCAATGGGTATCACGGCGATCAGACAAGGATGGAACATTCGCTTTTGCATAGAGGCTCTCAACAGGAAAAGAGCGAAAAGCACCAAGTCATAAACGTAATCCTTGGTGATGGATGGGGCTAAGGCTAGAGAGAGCAGCAGGAGAGGCTGCTGAATAGATCTGGTCACCATAATCGAGTTTTGATAAAATGAGGGCTGAATGTAGGAGGAGAGTTCGATGATCAGCTCCCAATGAAAGATGAGCAAGGGTTTTAAGAAGGCTCACCGGCTGTGACAAATTGCCTTCAGAGAGGTAATGTGAGGTTTCCAGGATAACCTACGGTCAAAGAGAAGGCCTAGAAACCTGACTGTATCACGTTCAGGGATACGGGAGCCATAGAGGTACAAAGGATGATCGGAGAAGACAGAGCATTAGTGAAAGTAATTTGGTGAGTTTTTGGGACTGGAAAATTTAAACCCAAGTCTTGGTGGCCCTCAATTGGAACCTCGGTTAGCCGCATGCGGGAGAGAAAATACGGAAATGAGGTCCTGGTAGACAGTAATGGTTGATGCGAGAGTGCTGTCCTGGGAGACAGTAATGGTGAAGCTGAGATTTTGTCCAGAGGTAGTCGGGAATTTTTCGCAGAAGAGAAAAGCATAAATAATGGCCTTATGGAGACAGGAGCCGTAGTGGGGAAACAAGTGTAGTCAAAGATAAGATTAAAACCATATATTGCAAACTAGAACTACACATGGAATAGCAAACATGAGGACTCCACTAGCAATAGTGAGGATATATTTCCAAAAACAATGGTGGGAGCTCCATTGTTGGTCTAGGGAGTATGAGGAATAAGACAGGTAAACATGCACCAAACAGGAATACAGTCACAGAAACCCAAGCCAAACGGAAACTTGGTATCTGCAGGCCATGAGGGAATCTGGAAAAACAGATGGGAAGTGCAACTCTATGACCACCTAGAAAAGCCTTGCCTCATATGACAACACAGGACTAAAATGCAAAACTCCCTTCCATGTAAGTTTTTTTTCACCTTGATAAAGTGTGCCTCTTTCAGTACAGGAATGACTGTGCTATAATTAAATTGCCAGGCACACCATCTAATCGGGCGGACACATATAAAGATACAAATAAATCCAGGCCATGGGAAAACCGGGTAGCCAACAAGCACATAAGAGGGAGAGGTTATTTAGTGCCGGAAGGGAAAAAAAAACTGGCAGTGGAAAAATACAGTAAATCTGTACACCAAATCCAGTCTTTCTGGAGTGGTACTCACAAGTCGATGGCATCCACTACAAACCAACAGATACAGTTTATAATGCGAAACCCCCCACACCACCCCCCAGTACCAACAATACCACCAGTCCACAGATGGGAACATTTTCTGGCAAAAATAACAGGGTCTAAAGCCAGCAATACATTCACAATCAAAAATACCTTTTTATCCGTGGACTGCTTGAGGGCAATGGCAATTGTTCGCGGCTTTCACTGAGACCCACATATAGGATTTCATCTTGTGACAACAGGAATTATGGATCCCAGGTGACAACCTATACAGATCTGTGACGACAGCCTGAACAGAGCTAATAAAGAGGGGGAAGGGGGCGCTTGGCCTTGTACATTGCAGAGTCACTTGTATTGCACAGAATGCTTTGCCTCAATGATGTAAGTGGAAGTTTTAGCAGTAAAGATCGAGAACCAAAAAACCTAGTATTCTTTGTCGTGTCTACAAGCCTCCTGGATTTGATACATCCCTGCAATGCAGGAACTGCTGTTATAAAATTGACCACTGTCCGGAAATATTCTTCCAGCTCCTGCACCCAAAGAATCTTGCTCTGAGGGGATTTTCAACTTATAGGTCACCTAATAATGGAGGATATAGTTAAATAATATTGTTGCAGTAATCGACACCAGCGAGGCAGCTCTGATGAAAACTCACACTACACGGTTTTTATATCTCTGTCACAAAATTCAATTTAAACCAGCAAATATAGAGGCTTACTAGACTGGAGAATACACTAGACATCATCTTTCCATAAAATGATGTCTGATACGTAAATGTCACCATATCAAAAACATATACTCAGATAACTATTAATTGAAGTGGAAATATATTCACATTTGGCAGTATAATGTGTCCGTTATGACAAACGTTTACCCACTCAGTGGGCTTTTTCAAGTCACACACAGATCTACCTGGGGTGGAAGGTACGGGAGTTTTTTAGTCATGTTCCAGAATGTTGAGGTCGGGTGGGAATGCTGCATCTGATGATCTACCGGGTGGAGTTAAGGAGTCTTGGGTAAGCTTGGAGGGGATATTGGACAATGTTGTGAGTAGCCTTCTGTAGTGTTCTATGTTCTTATGTGGGATTTAGCGTTGAAGAAAGTTTCTTGGCGATTGTTTGTTAATGCTATGTTATAGAAGCGTTGTTCTGGTTTTGAAATTGTTGGTTATAGAGTATAAGCGATGGATTCCAGGATTCTTCGGTATTGAGTTTTGTTTTCTGTGGCGATAAGTCTTGAGTTTCTGTAGTTATAAAATGGTTTTGTGAATTGCGATGTTGTTACACGGCATTCCCTTGCAATCCCCCTTTTCTTCTTTCAGTCTGCTTGCATATTGGTGTTCTGAAAATACGTGTTTTGGAGGTCTCTTGATGGTTTCGCCCACATCATAATTTGTTGCCAGTCATTAACATAAGGGATTATGTATACCCTGCAGAGGATGGAGGCTTTGTCCTGTTACTATGGTGACGTCCTTGTTGGTCGTGGTTGTGGAGGTAGATTCTTGGAACTGATTGTTTGGAAAAGATGTTGGAAACATGTTTGGGCATTCGTAACCATCAATATCAGGAACAAGAAACTTTCCATCCTTGACTGACTTCCCTATTCAACCAACAAGTACCTACTACACATGCTGCTCTCGCTTACAAGTTGTACATCTTTAGCAGGGTTATAAGGAGGTAAAGCTCTTGAACTGTATCATCAAGAGTCGTCATCCGAGGCGGAGTTCTTGATGGATGGGGATATTAACCCTTAAATGTCACTTGTTCAACTAGCTATATAGGAATTCCTTTAATCCTTATATAAGGAATATTGTAGGATTAGGTAAGACTGGCCAGGGAAAATAGAATACATGATAAAATGTTCCCTGACGTGGGGTTTTTGGGTCTTATTATGATGTAGTTTCAGCTGGGCTTTTGTGAGGTCCATGGGGAGACTAAATTAACCAAATTTATGGTCACCTTTGCCTTGGCAATAATGTCTTGTCAGAGATCACGCCTTTTAGGAGTTATGTTATCAGTCCTTTGTTCATTCACTGGCGTCAGATCTCGCGTTCAGGTCGTACACGTGGTGCACACATCCATTGTATGGAGAGTGTTTGGACCTCCATGTAAGCCCAAGGAACAGCTGGCAGTAAGAGATTCGTGTGGAGCTCTGGATTGGGTGCAGAGCTTTCTGAGCAGAGAGACTTTGAGCGGAGCTGATGCTGGGGTGCAGGGCTCGGGGAAGGCCTGCTGAAGTCTCTGGAGGAGGATTTTGGAGACATTGGGCAGAGTGCTGGCTTCGAGCAGTACTCGCAGTTACTCGTGCTGTGTAGGTCTTGTGACCTTTTGACTTGTTCCTGTGGTGAACTGTTCCTCTGAACCCTACTGTAAGTTATATTCTCTGTCGTCTAGTTGTTTGTTTTCCCTTTCATTGTTATCTGACCATCCCATTTATATAAACCACAGTAATGTTCTCCTGTTCCCTAATATATTATTGCAAAAGACTTAATTAATAATAACTGTGTTTGAGTAGAATAGTGATATTCACTGTCACCCGTTTATTGGCTACTTTAATCCATTATTTTATTTTCTAAGTAGTTGAGAGGGGTGTGTAGTCCTAGTGTGGTGGGCAGTAGTTAATGAAGAGGTGACCTCACATTTACAGACTCTCAGCACTCATCTTCTCCTACCTACCTCGCTCAGTGCGTCAACCTACCTCCGCTATCATACTACCCTTCTCCTAGCCTGCCTATTCCCATGATATAAATACTCCTTACTCCCATTTCCCGATTATGCTGACGTTCCATTACACCCAACCTACATAACATATGAAGAAAGGCCATGGATCTTCATTCATTCTGACTCAAGACCTTCCAACTGGCTAACTCAGTTTTTTTACTGTATGTATAATGGTTTGTAGGAAACAGGACAGAGTTTCCTGACGCTAGTCTTATTCATAATTAATGACCCCCAGAGTCTTTTTTTTACATGTGTATGAGATTATTAAATGCAGCATTAAATGAAGGTAAAAAATGAGTTTAATATCAATACTGGAATATAGTTAGATCAAAGTCTTATTACATAAAAAGTCTGCAACATTCTGGATAAGTCTTAATTACATTTATATTCATTTACACGACAAAAACATTGATATACCTAGCTTAATGTTAGAGTTGGGTACACTAACTTAGTTACCATTCTTTCTTTGTAATGTTGTAACCGTTACTTGTTAAAATAATTAGCAACATGGTTGGCACTTCATTTTCACAAATTGTATTAATAAAATTATACAGACTATATTACACTAAAGGAAGATGTAAATAAAATTAATATGCATTTAAATATGTATAATAGGGAGAATGAATTGCCACAATATTAGAACGAAAGTGTTTTTCAAGTTCTTTTTTTTAACTAAAGAAATAAAGATATTTAGAGAAGAGAAATATTTTTTTAGTAACATAATTAACATTTATAAAAAAAGGAACTATAAATTATGTCACTGCTAGAAAGGGTCCACCGCAGAGATAAAGCAAACACGGTTGGACAGCAGCAGACAGGACACAAAGAGGGCAGACTAGAAGAAGCAGGGAGAGGCGGTGATATGGGAAGAAAGAGGGAATTGGTCAGGAAGGAAATGTCCATGGAGCATACCACAAGACGCCGAAATGAAAGACTGTTCGATTGCTCACTATCCTCACAGTCTCTCTCATCTTGATTTTTGTCCAATTTTATTTATTTCTTAATGAAAAGGTTTTGTTACTATTGTTCTACTTTCCTATGTTTCTTAATCTTTTTTCATTTTTTTTTTTTATATTTTATTTAAAACTTCATGTAAAATTAATAGTACATATAAAAAAAAAAATGATCGGGGACAACATCAGTAAAACAATATATAAACACAAAACAATCCAGACAACTCTGACGTCACATTTAAAATTTTTATAACATATCAAAATTTTAAAAAGGGAAAAAGTTATAATAAAAAAGGCCACAAAATGGCTATTAAAAAAACCCTAAAATTACAACCTCAACACAATAATGCCCAAGCTAATGACAATCACCCTAAACCACTCGCAACAAATACACCAGACCTACAATTGCCTTTTTAAAAAAACCTGTCTGCAACACAGGTGACCCAACATCCCTCCCCCCCCCATCACACACACCCTTGAAAACTAACCCTATCCACCAACCTGAATAATCATGACTTTAATTTATCCTCAATTTAGGATTATTATGCCCAAATTCACTTGAGGAAACTTTTTTTACACAGAATGGTACAGCTACCAAAAATGAAAAACCCTTTTAAAAAAACAATAATAATAGGGTAATTACGTCAAAACTTTTCTGGACCATGTTGCAAAAAAAAGGGCAAAAATAACTCGTGCTTAAAGGGAAATTTAGTGAAAGGGAAAACCCTCTCAAGAAAATTCAAATTCAATCCAAATACCATGCAATGGAACATAAAACTCTACCAAAGAAAATACATGTTATATAAATTTTATAGGTTTACATTAATACAGTTAAAATTTTTAAATCTGCTCCTTAAAAACCTTCCCAACAAGGGAACTAAAAAAATTTACTTGCACACCTCTCATCGGCACACACTAGTCCTCCAACCACCCAACCACATCACTGCTTTCCCCAAGGAGGTGACCCTTTTGAAATCCCCTAAGCCCCCCCCCCCCCTTTTACCAACCCACTCACCCCGGCATTTTAAAGCCCCTTAAAGCCAAAAAAAATTCCCATTGTTAGTCCTCTATAACCCCAAAAAAAATACTTTTCCCACCTTTTCCCAAAAAGTCTCGTTGCGACCAAAGTTCGATAAAACGCGCCGCCAAAGCCCTTCTCAGCACACCCCCACCCACCTTTCCCCTCATACCCCATAAAACAATATTAGTCCACGATAACATATGCTAAACCTTTACCACACTCTCCTCCACACCACCATATCAAACTCAACCCCCCCCCAATACGCCAAAAACCCTACCCCCCACCCTCACCACTCCTTTACGTATCCATACCCTGATGCACCCCAAAACCTTCACAAAAATACGCATATACGCATTCTTCCCCACTGCATCTCCACACCCCCCCACCCCAAAAACCCCCTCCTATCTCAGCACGCTCCCTTGGCAAAATCCCATGCAGGAAACGGTACATAACCTCACGCGCCCTGGGTCGTATCCTTAATTTACAAAATCTTCACCATATTACACCCCATGCATACAGGGTTTTTCCCCTTCACCGGCGCCACTACATGTCTCCTAACAATTTACACAAATTTTTCCCACCTTTACTTTTCCGGGTTCCCTGGCTAACATTAAGGGCGTAACACTGTCTCGCATTCCTCTTTTCCCGCCCCTCCATACCTTCCTCAGTGAGCATGTCCCTTTATCTAGCGACCCCCCCCTCCACCACCTGCACTCATCACTTCCCTCTTAATAAACACACATTTCACGCGCTTTCTCAAGCCCAAAAAAAACCCAACCCTCCCCCTACATACCGGCAATGTCACTACCTCCCTTTTCGCAACCAGTTGCACCCTAAACCCCAAAAATTTGAACACCATTCTAAGAAAACCGTGACGCCTTTCCCTTTTAACGGCATCACAGCCGAAACAAACCAGATTTTTCTATATGTAATACATTGATACAATTACAGTGCCTAAGGGTTTAAAGGGTGAGGTCGCCCTTTCCCCAACCCGCTCACCTGTTCACCATCCATTCGAATTGCTAACCCTTGCAGCACTCAGGCAGCCTCATACATGACACCGCAGATTTTCAGACCCCGTCCTCCGCTGCACAAAAATAAAATCCCCAATCTAACTCTCTGTCCACTCTCCAGCCCCATGATCTTTTGATTTTTCCCAAATTTTACCTTTCATCCCAAGCTCTCCCAAAATGTGTACCTTCCCCCAAAAGCCCTAACCGTGTCTCCCACTTGCCAAAATAGTGGTATCATAAACATAGCCCCCAAACCGGCCACGGCTTCACTCACCATCCCTCCCCCCCGCCCTTAGACGATCCTCCCCATCCTTAAAAGGGGATCCTGAACACATGCAAACAATATTTGTGATAAAGGACACCCCTGCCGAAGACCCCGCTCCATGTTGACTCCCCCCCCCCACCCCCCCTTTGATTTGCACCCTTACCTTCCGCTTTTGAGTACAACGATCCACCCACCCCACTATTTCTTCCCAAAAACCCCTGTCGTAGGAGAATATCCCTCAAAGCCTTTTTTTCCCCCCTATCATATCCCCCTTCCAATCCAAACCCACCAACCCCCTCTTCCCTTCCTTCCTCCAGGAACCCCTTTGAAATCCCGGGGCCCACGCCATTGACCTACCAGGTAAACCAAACTAGACTCAACACGCCCCTCCCACAACACATTTAACCCGATTCCCAAGAATTTTCGCAAATAATTTATAATCACACAAAGCAATGAAATGGCTCGATAACCCCAAAAAGGGTACCGCTGTTTACCCTTTGGGACCAACACCACCACCCGCTTTTTGCCTGAGATTCTCCCATCTTACCTCCGTCTTTCATGGCTTTTCTTTTAACCTTTACTAGGAAACCCCTAAGCAGACCCCAGGCGTACAAAAATTCGCTGGGAAAACCATCGACCCCGGTGCCTTTAAACCTTCCTCATTCCAAAAGGCTCTCCAATTTCCCCCTCCTCAAGACCCCACCCTGTGTCTCCCCATCAACTCCCCCCGTTTGCACGCACATACTCACAACCTTCCAAGAACCTCACCCTCCACCCCACTACTTTTTCCCATTTTCCCAAACCATCTATCTGAATGCACTCATCCCCTTGGTGCCCTTAATACTGACCCTTCTAAAACCCCCCACAAAGATAGAAATTTTCAAACCCTTTTTTTATCGTTCCTGTCGTACCTTTTGTCCCGCAGCACACAAGCTGATGGCTTGTCCGCCCCAAGACTTCGCTAACCCCGCCTGAAACCCCTTTCCCCGCAAAAAGTTCTTCTTGCAAAACCCGTATCGTCCTTTAACATTGATATCCTCCACCGGTACACCCCCCACCGCCCCCCCCCCCCTCGAACAATTCCCCTAATCTGATTCAAGTAATTTTACAGACCATACCGCAATTGATTAATGCTTTTTGCCCCCCTCAAAAAAAGACTATTCGTAAATTAGCCACACCCCACCATCCTACCACGTCTCCCATTCTTTTGTCGGGCCCGAGCGTTCCCAAAATATTGCAAACCTTCCCCTCCCTCCCTATCCCAAAACCATCGTGTTCATTTCCAATAACTTCCTGCCTACACCAAAGCATCCCATCCCACCTCCACTAATACCGCCCTATGATCGGGAAAACACCATCTCATATTTTAAAAGACTCTACCAAAACCCCCTGAGATAAATATAACCGCCAAACAAGCCCAATCCCCTTCTTATAAACGTATGTTCCACCTCCCACAGACCTCCCCCGAAAGCATCACATAACTGAAAAATCTCTAAGCAGGGGCCCCCCAAAACTGAGGAAAAAAAATCCCGCTCCTCCCGGGGTTCCCACGTCTTCTTTTAATTACACAATTCCAATCCCCCCCCACAATCGCGCGACGGAACGTGCGTAGGTAAAAACACGAGCTCCCCCGCACAAAAACCACTTCACTTTCACGTCCTTTCTGCTGGGCATACACACACACAAACGCCCTCTCCTCCCATCCACCACCTTCCACACGTAATACTCTCCCCCCTCCCCCCCCTCTTTCCCATGCAATCAACGGGCCCCGCCCCCCTGATCAACAACCCACTCCCCTTTTAAACGCCAGACGGCAACACATAACCTGATACCCAGGGGCCACTAATTCCACCCAAGCTTAAAATTGTGCTCCGACAAAAGCTACGTCAACCTTTATCCATTCAAAAACACCTGAAGCACTCCCGTTTAACACCATCACACAGACCATTAAAATTTTTTGTTTTCACCCGAGGCCAGTTTTTAAAGGGTTTCCTTCCCCGCCTCAGTCAAATTCTTCCCTTTCAAACCTTTTTCCTCCCTGGACTGTGCCTTTGCCACAATTCCCCCCTTTCCCTTCCCCAACCATCCCCCCCCCCTTCTGTTTGGCCCCTTTGCAAGTCACTCTGGGGACCATAACCCCATGTCTTTTTCCCCGGCCTTTGCGCCGGTGTCAGAAATCGTCCGAATCTGACGCTGTGGGCCCTTTTCCTTGTAGCTCCTCAATTTTTCCCAAACTGAGTCCTGGGGGCCAGCACAAAGGACTTCCACCTCTACCACCCTTAATCCCCCTCCATGCCCCTCCAGGCCTCGCACTGTCCACCACAGGTGCCACCTGATCCTCCCCTTTCCCCCCACAAAACCTTCTGCCCTGATCCCAGGGTCTTGTTCGCTGTAACTCCCACCTCCGTAGACTGTAACATAGCCTTATCACCGTCCCCACTCCTCCTCAATAGCCTTCACTGCTGCCCCTCCTGTACCCCTCCTTGACAAAGTACTTTGATGGGCCAGGTGATTCAGGTCAACTTTTTCCCCCATTCCCCAGGGGGACCCCACCACTTCACTCCCCATGCGCCCCGCCCCCTCCTTGCAAAAACCCTTTTTTTCTTTAGGCATCGGGGGCTCCATGCGCAGGTGCTCCGCCCCTTGCCGGCCCCGGAGCCATTTGATGGGCCCGGGGATTTATGGGATCACCCTTTTTCCGTTCCACGGAGGGGCCACAACTCTTCACTCCACATGCGACCACGCCCTCCTCCTTGCCCCCCCGTTTCCTTAGGCATCGGTGCTCATGCGCAGGTGCTCCGCCCCTTTCCCGCCCAGGACCTACTCCCTTTCCACAGCTCCGCCATATGGAAAAACGCCACACAGTCGGCACGACGTCTCGCCCCCGCATACCTACCATTACCTGGGGTTTTAAAATCTTCGAGATAACATACGAGGGATGATGCCTAAGCGTCATCTTTAGATTAAAAAAACCCTCAGAAATCCCGTGTAAGCACCTTTTACCCTTTGCCAGGGTTGGGGGGCCCAAGTACAGTTCCATAACGCGAAAACATTTGAATATCTCCTCATCGCCTCAAAAGGCACGTTTAGGAGCTTAACCACGAATAAGCGTATACATCAATCAAATTTACCCTCACTGCCGGGGTTACAGTAATGCTGACATCTTGGGAACGATCAAACCAAACCTCGTATACTTGAGCATTTACACTTTCACGAAAATTCTATATCACGTTCAGGCCACTCCATAAAATCCTCGTCTCTGATGCCATTGTCTCTCGTAAATTTTGGGGAAAAACACATCGACTACGTAGGTGTTAAAGCCCCACTAATAATTCAAAAGCCCACATATTCACTCTCCTGCCACAAACCCGGGGCCCCTGTCGTTGACTGATTTGCTCGTCTGGAAACAGTAAGGGGTGCAAAGCACGACCGCACTCACCTCCCAGGACGAATGCACAACACCTCCTCGTACCACTGCGCAGGTTTCTGAGGAGCGTCGGCAAGGGGGTCTGCACGGCCCAATAGCGATGCAGACAATGATCTTTTTCAATTAATGGTTCCGAGATTCAAGCATTCGAGGAACTGAATGAATCCTCCCGTGACTCAGATCAAACAATACTCTTACAAATTATGTGTTGCCTATGTATATAATGATGATGATGATAATAATAATAATAATAATAATAATAATAATAATAATAATAATAATAATAATAATAATAATAATAATAATACAAGAAGTCCTCACCTAATTTCATTTCATTTTAACGTTGAAGAAAAAAAAATTCGTTCCCGGCCAGGAGTGGAAAATATGGAAAGACTTTTGAATATCTGGATGGAGGACATGTGTCGACGTAACTCTCAGTATTAGCTAATGACCATACAAATGAAAGCTTTAAGTTATTTGAAGATCTAAACCAAAAAACAGGGTACGAGTACTGAAAGTTAAACATTTATGGCAAGTCGTGGTTGGTTTGAACGTTTTAAGAAACGTTTAAACTGTAAATGCCGACAAAGAAGCAGCAGCTGTTTACGCTGTTTTACTATTACGTTAGTTTCCTCTCTTATGGCTGTTTGTAGCGTTTCTTAAATAGTTCTGAAAAAAGTGATTCCTTAAATAATAAAAATGATAATAAAAAAGTAAATATACGACTTTATAGCGTTCCTGAGCGACTTACTCCCTAGTTATGGTGTCTGCAACACTACTGTCCGCCCCCTGGTGTCTGCAACACTACTGCCCGCCCCCTGGTGTCTGCAGCACTACTGCCCGCCCCCTGGTGTCTGCAACACTACTGCCCGCCCTCTGGTGTCTGCAGCACTACTGTCCGCCCCCTGGTGTCTGCAGCACTACTGTCCGCCCCCCTGGTGTCTGCAGCACTACTGCCCGCCCCCTGGTGTCTGCAGCACTACTGTCCGCCCCCCTGGTGTCTGCAGCACTACTGCCCGCCCCCTGGTGTCTGCAGCACTACTGCCCGCCCCCTGGTGTCTGCAGCACTACTGTCCGCCCCCCTGGTGTCTGCAGCACTACTGCCCGCCCCCTGTGTGTCTGCAGCAACTACTGTCCGCCCCCTGGTGTCTTTCAACACTACTGGCCCGCCCCCTGGTGTCTGCAGCACTACTGTCCGCCCCCTGGTGTCTGCAGCAAATACTGTCCGCCCCCCTGGTGTCTGCAGCACTACTGTCCGCCCCCCTGGTGTCTGCAGCACTACTGTCCGCCCCCTGGTGTCTGCAGCACTACTGTCCGCCCCCCTGGGGTCTGCAGCACTACTGTCCGCCCCCCTGGTGTCTGCAGCACTACTGTCCGCCCCCTGGTGTCTGCAGCACTACTGTCCGCCCCCTGGTGTCCCCGGGAGCACTACTGCCCGCCCCCTGGTGTCTGCAGCACTACTGTCCGCCCCCTGGTGTCTGCAACACCTACTGCCCGCCCCCTGGTGTCTGCAGCACTACTGCCGCCCCCTGGTGTCTGCAGCACTACTGTCCGCCCCCCTGGTGTCTGCAGCACTACTGTCCGCCCCCCTGGTGTCTGCAGCACTACTGTCCGCCCCTGGTGTCTGCAACACTACTTTCCCGCCCCCTGGTGTCTGCAGCACTACTGCCCGCCCCCCTGGTGTCTGCAGCACTACTGTCCGCCCCCCTGGGTCTGCAGCACTACTGTCCGCCCCCCTGGTGTCTGCAGCACTACTGTCCGCCCCCCTGGTGTCTGCAGCACTATGTCCGCCCCCTGGTGTCCTGCAGCACTACTGTCCCCCCCTGGTGTCTGCAGCACTACTGTCCGCCCCCTGGTGTCTGCAGCACTACTGGCCCGCCCCCTGGTGTCTGCAACACTACTACCCGCCCCCTGGTGTCTGCAGCACTACTGTCCGCCCCCCCCTGGTGTCTGCAGCACTACTGTCCGCCCCCCTGGTGTCTGCAGCACTACTGTCCGCCCCCCTGGTGTCTGCAGCACTACTGTCCGCCCCCTGGTGTCTGCAGCACTACTGTCCGCCCCTGGTGTCTGCAGCACTACTGTCCGCCCCCTGGTGTCTGCAGCACTACTGTCCGCCCCCCCTGGTGTCGCAGCACTACTGCCCGCCCCCTGGTGTCTGCAGCACTACTGTCCGCCCCCCTGGTGTCTGCAGCACTACTGTCCGCCCCCCTGGTGTCTGCAGCACTACTGTCCGCCCCCCTGGTGTCTGCAGCACTACTGTCCGCCCCCCTGGTGTCTGCAGCACTACTGTCCGCCCCCCTGGTGTCTGCAGCACTACTGTCCGCCCCCCTGGTGTCCTGCAGCACTACTGTCCGCCCCCTGGTGTCTGCAGCACTACTGTCCGCCCCCCTGGTGTCTGCAGCACTACTGTCCGCCCCCCTGGTGTCTGCAGCACTACTGTCCGCCCCCTGGTTTTCTGCAGCACTACTGTCCGCCCCCTGGTGTCTGCAGCACTACTGTCCCGCCCCCTGGTGTCTGCAGCACTACTGTCCGCCCCCTGGTGGTCTGCAACACTACTGTCCGCCCCCTGGGGTGTCTTTCAGCACTACTGTCCGCCCCCTGGTGTCTGCAGCACTACTGTCCGCCCCCTGGTGTCTGCAGCACTACTGCCCGCCCCCTGGTGTCTGCAGCACTACTGTCCGCCCCTGGTGTCTGCAGCATACTGTCCGCCCCCTGGTGTCTGCAGCACTACTGTCCGCCCCCTGGTGTCTGCAGCACTACTGTCCGCCCCCTGGTGTCGCAGCCACTACTGTCCGCCCCCTGGTGTCTGCAGCACTACTGTCCGCCCCCTGGTGTCTGCAGCACTACTGTCCGCCCCCTGGTGTCTGCAGCACTACTGTCCGCCCCCTGGTGTCTGCAACACTACTGTCCGCCCCCTGGTGTCTGCAACACTACTGTCCGCCCCCTGGTGTCTGCAGCACTACTGTTCCGCCCCCTGGTGTCTGCAGCACTACTGTCCGCCCCCTGGTGTCTGCAGCACTACTGTCCGCCCCCCTGGTGTCTGCAACACTACTGTCCGCCCCCTGGTGTCTGCAGCACTACTGTCGCCGCCCCCTGGTGTCTGCAGCACTACTGTCCGCCCCCTGGTGTCTGCAACACTACTGTCCGCCCCCTTTGGGGTCTGCAGCACTACTGTCCGCCCCCTGGTGTCTGCAACACTACTGTCCGCCCCCTGGTGTCTGCAGCACTACTGTCCGCCCCCTGGTGTCTGCAACACTACTGTCCGCCCCCTGGTGTCTGCAGCACTACTGTCCGCCCCCTGGTGTCTGCAACACTACTGTCCGCCCCCCTGGTGTCTGCAACACTACTGTCCGCCCCCTGGTGTCTGCAAACACTACTGTCCGCCCCTGGTGTCTGCAGCACTACTGTCCGCCCCCCTGGTGTCTGCAACACTACTGTCCGCCCCCTGGTGTCTGCAACACTACTGTCCGCCCCCTGGTGTCTGCAGCACTACTGTCCGCCCCCCTGGTGTCTGCAACACTACTGTCCGCCCCCTGGTGTCTGCACACTACTGTCCGCCCCCTGGTGTCTGCAGCACTACTGTCCGCCCCCTGGTGTCTGCAGCACTACTGTCCGCCCCCTGGTGTCTGCAACACTACTGTCCGCCCCCTGGTGTCTGCAACACTACTGTCCGCCCCTGGTGTCTGCAACACTACTGTCCGCCCCCTGGTGTCTGCAACACTACTGTCCGCCCCCTGGTGTCCCGCAACCACTACTGTCCGCCCCCTGGTGTCTGCAACACTACTGTCCGCCCCTGGTGGTCTGCAACACTACTGTCCGCCCCCTGGTGTCTGCAACACTACTGGTCCGCCCCCTGGGGTCTGCAGCACTACTGTCCGCCCCTGGTGTCTGCAGCACTACTGTCGCCCCCTGGTGTCTGCAGCACTACTGTCCGCCCCCTTGTGTCTGCCAGCACTACTGTCCGCCCCCTGGTGTCTGCGCACTACTGTCCGCCCCCTGGTGTCTGCAGCACTACTGTCCCGCCCCTGGTGTCTGCAGCACTACTGTCCGCCCCTGGTGTCTGCAGCACTACTGTCGCCCCCTGGTGTCTGCAGCATCTACTGTCGCCCCCTGGTGTCTGCAGCACTACTGTCCGCCCCCTGGTGTCTGCAGCAAATTACTGTCCGCCCCCTGGTGTCTGCAGCACTACTGCCGCCCCCTGGTGTCTGCAGACTTTCTGTCCGCCCCCTGGTGTCTGCAGCCACTACTGTCCGCCCCCCTGGTGTCTGCAGCACTACTGTCCGCCCCCCTTTGGTGTCTGGATTTCAGCACTACTGTCCGCCCCCTGGTGTCTGCAGCACTACTGTCCGCCCCCTGGTG
>NC_069416.1:5506376-5531441 GCF_026875155.1 Cherax quadricarinatus
AGTAATAAAACATCAAGAGCAGTGATCCAGCCTGAGATAACAAAAGAGGGGACAGGATCAGCTGAGTAATTTTAAAAGACGAAAGTGACCACCCTGAGTAACTATCAAGACTGAAGTGATCCAGCCTGAATAACATCAAGACTGACAGTGACCCAGCTGAGATAATACAAGAGCAGTGACCCCAGCCTGAGAAATTCAAAAATGCAGTGACCCGCGGGGAATAATTTTAAAGACTGCAGTGTCCGCTGGAAAAACTATCAAGACTGACAGTGATCCAGCTGAGATAACACAAAACTACATATCCCCCTGAGAACTATCAAACTGCAGTGCCCCCGAGTAACAAAGATGACAGTGATCAGCTAGATAATTTCAAGACGACAGGACCCCCGAGATAACTATAAAGAGGGACGGGAAACCCCCCGAGAAAAACTATCAAATACAGTGATCCGCTGGATACTAAAAGATGACAGTGCCACCCTGAAACTTCAAAGACAGGTCCGCTGGAAAACTTAAAATGACAGTGTCCCCTGATTTAACTTCAAGATGAAGGCCCACTGAATAACAAGCGAAGGATCCACCTGGATAACTACAAACTGCAGTGACCCAGTGAGATAACTTCAAGACTGCAGTGATCCACCTAGATAACTTTCAAGACTGACGTGATCCAGCCTGGTAACACCAAAAAAGTACCCCGGGGATAAACTTCAAAACTGACAGTGACCCAGCCTAAAATAACTACAAACTGCAGGACCACCCTGATAAACCCAAAGACGTGACCCAGCCTGAAAAAACTATCAAGCTGAAGTGATCCACCGAGAAAATTTTAAAAGACGACAGTGACCCAGCTGAATAACATAAAGCCTGACAGGATCCACGAATAATATAAAGATGCAGTGACCCAGCTGAGAAAAATATAAAGAGAAGGATCCAGCTGAGATAACTATAAGCTGACAGGAACCTGGGTAACATCAAGATGACTTTGATCCAGTAGATATATAAAAGACGACAGGTCCCCCGAAAAAACTATAGACTGACAGTTCCAGCCTGAGAAACTACAAGACTGCATGACCCACCCTGAGAAACATCAAATGACAGTATCGCTGAGATAACTTCAAGACTGAAGTGTTCCAGCCTGAGATAACTATCAAGACTGACAGTGATCCAGCCTGAGATAACTATCAGACGACAGTGATCCAGCCTGAGATAACTATCAAGCCCGACAGTGACCCTGCCTGAGATAACTATAAAGACTGACAGTGATTCCACCCTGAGATAACTTCAAGACTGACAGTGATCCACCCTGAGATAACTATTAAAGACTGACATTGATCCACCTGAGATAACTATCAAGACTGACAGTGACCCAGCTGAGATAACTATCAAGACTGACAGTGATCCAGCCTGAGATAACTATCAAGACTGACAGTGACCCAGCCTGAGATAACTATCAAGACTGACAGTGACCCAGCCTGAGATAACTATCAAGACTGACAGTGATCTTGCTGGATATAACTATCAAGACTGACAGTGATCCAGCCTGAGATAACTATCAAGACTGACAGTGATCCAGCCTGAGATAACTATCAAGACTGACAGTGATCCAGCCTGAGATAACTATCAAGACTGACAGTGATCCAGCCTGAGATAACTATCAAGACTGACAGTGATCCAGCCTGAGATAACTATCAAGACTGACAGTGATCCAGCCTGAGATAACTATCAAGACTGACAGTGATCCAGCCTGAGATAACTATCAAGACTGACAGTGATCCAGCCTGAGATAACTATCAAGACTGACAGTGATCCAGCCTGAGATAACTATCAAGACTGACAGTGATCCAGCCTGAGATAACTATCAAGACTGACAGTGATCAGCTGAGATAATACAACTACAGTGATCCAGCTGAGTAACTATCAAACTGACATGACAGCCTGAGAAACTATCAGACTGCAGTGACACTGAGAACTATCAGACTGACAGTGTCCACCGGATACTTCAGACTGACGTGATCAGCTGAATACTATAAGATGACAGTGATCCAGCTGAGAAATTCAAATGCAGTGATCAGCTGAGTACTACAAGACGACGTGACAGCTGAGATAATATAAGACTGAGTGACGCCTGAGAACTATCAAGCTGAAGGACCACCTGATAACTATCAAGACTGACAGTGATCAGCTGATAATATCAAGACTGAAGTGATCCAGCCTGAGAAATATAAGATGACATGACCCGCTGAGATAACATCAAGCTGACAGGACCAGCCTGAGATAACTATCAAGACTGCAGTGACACCCTGAGATAACTATCAAGACAGTATCCAGCCGAGATAACTTCAAGACTGACAGTGATCAGCTGAGAAAAAAAAAAAAAAAAAAAAAAAAAAAAAAAAAAAAAAAAAAAAAAAAAAAAAAAAAAAAAAAAAAAAAAAAAAAAAAAAAAAAAAAAAAAAAAAAAAAAAAAAAAAAATTTTTTTTTTTTTTTTTTTTTTTTTTTTTTTTTTTAACACAAGATGAGTTCCTAATAATTAAGGACAGGATCCACTGATTAACAAAGACTGTTTCCCGATAAACAACGTTTTAAACCTGAATACATCAACGAAGGATCACCGAGAAAACAAACGCAGGATCACGATAATATCAAGACTGACAGTAAACCAGATACAAAGACGACGGGAAACCAGCGGATAACTATAACTGAAGTATCCAGCCGAAAACTATCAACGACAGGATCCCCGAGATAATACAAGGCGATACGGAAATTTAAGACGAGTGATCAGCCGGAAAATTCAAGCTGAAGTGATCCACTAATAACTCAAGCGACGTGATCCACCTGAGTAATTCAAGAGACAGCCACCCAGTTTCAAGGACAACCAGCCTGATAACTATCAAGAGATAGGAGATACATCAAGACTAAGTATCCGCTGAAAAATAAAAACTAAATATCTACTGAGTATCAGTGAATGCCAGCTGAGATCTATAACTGAAGTGACAGTAAATCAAGAGACTGAGCCGTGATAACACAAGACTGGATCCCTGAGAAAAATCAAGACGACAGTGATCCCAAAAATACAAGACTGACAGTGACCGCAGATAATACAAGACTGACTATCCAGCCGAATAACTATCAAACTGACAGTGCCCAGAAAAAAGCTGACAGCTTCGGGAAACTCAAACTAAGTGAACCGGATAAAAAGCCGGGCCCAAATTAAATTTTCCCTGAGATAACATCAGACGACATGTCACCTAGAAAACCAAACTGACGTCCGCCGAGATAAATCAAGCGACGGATCCCGAGATAATACAAGACTGACATGATCACTGAATAACATAAGACTAAAACCCCCTGAGAAAAACCATACCACCAGATACAAAAAGGGAAAGGTCCACCTGATACTTCAAGACTGACATGATCCCGCCTGGATAACATCAAATGCAGTGACCAGCTGAGAAATATCAGACACAGTGAAGCCTGAGATAACTATAAGACGACAGTGATCCACCTGAAAACAAGACTGACGGACAGCCTGAATAAAAAAACCCTTTTTAAAAATAAAAGACGGTTCCCTGATAACTACAATGAAGTGACAGCTAATAACTAAAGACGACGGGTCCAGCCTGAATAAGAGTACCAGGTGCATATTCCTAGGCTATGAAGACATGGACATCCAAGGACACTTTCAGCTTCATCAAGTCACGATACCTGTCGAAGTGTGAAGAACACCAATAGCGCATCACGCTACAAGAGCAAGGTAGGTTACGAATTTCCTTGTAGCACGGGGGACTCGCGCAGTTCTTGAGATCGCAAGGAGTTTTGTAATCAATCAAAAGTCGGGCATTAGGTGACGGACTTCTAGTTCCACACAAGTAAGTTTGTCAGCCATCAGTGAATGAAATATGCGTGACATCACACCCCCCTAGGGGTATTTTATAAATCTACATATTATAACTCATTTACAGCCCGTTGAGAGATGACTTCGATAGCTTTCTCAAGACCCGTCTGCAGGGGCGGCTTGTGCAGGCGATGGCTGTCTTTCTAATAAGTACAAACTCTCTTAAACTTAAGCTGGTAATGTCATTCTCAACATTATTGTATCCGGTTTGAAGGACAAAATGGTTGGAATGGCATTGAACCAGCTATGTTTAAAGAGTTTTGTATTTATCTTAGAAAGACAAGCTCATCCGCCTGCACAGCCGCCCCTGCAGACAAGGTCTTGAGAAGCTGTCGAAGTCATCTCTCACAGCTGTAAATGAGTTATAATTTGTAAGATTAAAAAAATTACCCCTAGGGGGGTTTATATACCAGCAATATTTTCATTCACTGATGGCTGACAAACTTACTTGGGTGTGGACCTCAAAAGTCTCGCACCTAAACTGCCGACTATAGGTTTGATTACAAACTCCTTGTGACTCTAGAACGCGCAAGTCCCCTATACAAAAATTTTAACCTACCTTGCTCTTGTAGCGTTAGCTAAGGTTTTTCTTCCACCACCATCGACAGTAATCATTTACTTGATAAAGCTGAAGTGTCCCTCGGATGTCCATGTCTTACCAAAGTCTACTCTTCTCGCGGACCCTCAAGACTCAAGCAAAATTGTGAACGTATGTGAGGAACATTCTCACACAAATGACAGCAAAGATTAAACAACAACCACACCGTGGGTCAACCATGGCTGAAACGAAAACCTGGAAGACTTCCTCCTCCACCATCAAATGACATATCTACTCTCGAAAACGAACATCCAATATAACTAGACCAATCACTCCAAGGAAGTTTCCCCAAGTCCATCGGCCGAATGAGATAAAACAACAGCAAACCAACCCATTCAGGCATAACTACAAAACAACTAAAGTACCTTCCTTGCAACCTGCAAAGATGTCGCTGGGTTGATTCTACAATTCGTTCTATAGGCATCGGGACACTTCCATGGAATTTAAGACGGCGAAGAAGATTTTCGTCGCAAAACCCAACAAAGAAACCGAAATACCAGAAAAACACAGGCCCATCTCGCTTACACGAATCACGGCAAAGTCTTCGAGAAAATAATCTCAAACAGACCTGAACTACTACATGAATTCAACCCCCTTTTCATCGAAAAGCATTCTGCTTTCAGATCCCACCGCAGCACCCAACATGCCGCTAAATACATCTTTATGCGTGGCCAGCCAGAGTAAGCAAGGAACCTGCCCTGATAGCAACCAGGTCAACCCCAGTTGCAACCAAACACTCTAAATCAAAACCACCCATCCACACCACCAATGCCCCACCCACTACATACAAACTCCACCCCCACACCAACAACCCATAGTTTCCATACCAGGTCGCCCACTTCCCCAACCCCAATAAACCGATCCCAGACCACATCTTAGAAAAAGAAGTTTGAAGGTGTTGTTATACAAATGCAGATGGAATACAAAACAAGTATGAGGCGTGGCACGAAAGAATCAAAGAACATCCTCAGACATAATAGCACTCACAGAAACAAAACTCACAGAAAATATAACAGATACAATCCTTTTTCCATCCGGATACCAAACCCTCAGAGTAAGACAGAGGGAGGATAGGGGGGAGAGGAGTTGCACTGAGCACATCAAATTAAAAACCATTGGGATTATGAGAAAATGTAAGAGAATGGATGGCAATGGGCGAAAGGGACTACTTATAGGAACAATCCACAGTCTGAGGGACAAAAGGTGATAATTGCAGTATTGTACAACCCACCACAAACTGCAGAGGCCAAGAGAAGAAAACGATGAGAGCAACAGAGCAATGATCGACACCACTAGCCGAGTGGCCATATAGCACACAAGGGGGTGATGGGGGGGTGCAAAGTTACAGTATATGGAGTTTCATCACAAGTGAGATTGAATGGGAAAACCTGGAGCCCCATATAGAGGGGTCCCGAAACATGGAGAGCCAAGATGATTGAAGGGGTACTGGAACACCTCATGCAATCAACATGTAGAGACACTACCAAAAGAGGAGGGATAACCAGAAGACTGGACCTTTTTTTGGGTGGTGTATTCACCATGATTATTCGGACATATCGAGGAGTATCATGTATGAAAGGCCCCTGTGAGCTAGTGATCATGTGGTTCCTGTGCTTCGACTACATCGTTCAGCTCCAAGTGGAGAGAGTGAGCAGGACTAGGTAGGGAAAAACCAAACTACAAAAGGTGGGAACTACTTAGGCCATTGAGAACATCATTCACGACATTCATGGAAAGAGGAACTGACATGAAAACCAGTACAAGAAATGATGTACTGTATGAATCAACAAAATGCAAGGAGTTGTGCTAGAGGAGAGGATTGTTCCCAAGGGAAACAGAAATAATGTGCAGAACAGAACGAGTCATTGGTTTCACCCAAAGGTGTAGGGAGGAGGGCAAAAACTAGGAGTACTAGAGAATGGAAAAGGAACAGAAAGACAGAGAACACAGGACAAATAAGCAAAATCCAATCTGAAGAGCCCTAAACGAATATGCACAGAGAAGAAGTGAGGCTCAGCGACAATATGAAAATGACATAGCATCAAAAGTCAAACTGACCCGAACTGTTGTACACCACATCCAGGAGGAAAACAACAGTCAAGGACCAGGTAAACATACTGAGGAAGGGTGATGGGTAATTCTCAAGAAACGACCGGGAGGTATGTCAGGAGCTCAACACAAGATTAAAAGAGGTTAATTATCAGTAGGAAAGCAGTAGGACTCAAGGAAATCAGAACAGGGGGGCCACCAGCAAGCGTGATAGAACATATAACCAAGGAGGAAGAGAAGAAGCTGCTATGCGAACTTGAACGCTCAAAGCGTGGGACCAGACAACAACTCTCATGGTCCTTAAAGAGGAGCAGAGATATAGGGATCCATAAACAAAGATCTTCAACACATCATTTGAACTGGCAACTTCCTAGGTATGGAAAAAATGCATATGTAGTCCCAATTTTAAAAAGTGAGAACAAGACATGAGCACAAAACTACAGACCTGATCACTAATCGTGTATAGTATGCCAAGTCGTGGAGAAGATCATCAGGAGGAAGTGGTAAAGGCACACTGGAAAGAAACAAGTGTATAATGACAAACCAGCACGGTTCAGGAAAGGAAAAATTCCTGTGTCACAAACCTACTATAGTTTTTTAATGACAATGACCAGAAGTAAGACAAGAGAAGAGGGGTGGATCGACTGCAAAGTTTTGGAACTGCAAGAAGGCCTTCGACACAGTTCCTCCCAAGAGGTTACTGCAAAGCTATAGGATCGAGGCACACAATAACAGGAAAGGCACAGCAAGGATCAGAGAATACCTGACAGGGAGGCACAACGTGTCAGTGGTACGCGACGAGGTGTCAGAGAGGGCCCGGGGGACCCATGACAAGCGGGGTAGCCACAGGGGTCAGTCCCTGAGGACCTGTGCTGTTCTATGGTATATGTGAATGACAAAACGGACGGGATAGAACTCAGAACAGTCCTTGTTTGCAGATGATGCTAAGTTAATGAGAAGAATCAAATCGGAACGAGGGATCAGCAGGACTACCAAAGAGACCCTGGACATGCTACAAGCCTTGTCCAGCAACTGCTCCTTGAATTAACCCCTGCAAATGCAAAGTCATGAAGATTGGGAAGGAAAAAGAAGACCGCAAGACACAATAAAGTTTAGATGGCCAAGACTGCAAACCTCACCAAGGAAAAAAGATCTGGGGGTGAGTCATAACACCGAGCATATCTCCTGAGGCGCACGTCAAACAGAATACTGCTGCATCATACACGGGGCGCCTCAAACCTACGGATAGCTTCCGATGACCTCATAAGGATACGTTAAGACTCTGTATACCATTTACGTCAGTCCCATACTAGGGAGTAGCAGCACCAGTTTGGAACCACACCTAGTCAAGCACGTCAAGAAATTAGAGAAAGTGCAAAGCTTGCAACAAGACAGTCCCAGAGCTACGGGGAATGTTCCTACGAAGAAAGGTTGAGGGAAATCGGGCTGACGACACTGAGGACAGGAGGGTCAGGGGAGACATGATAGCGACAAATAAAATACCACTGCCCCGGAATAGACAAGGTGGACTAAGAACGGGATGTTCCAGAGAAGGGAAGCAGACACAAGAGGTCACAATTGGAAGTTGAAGACTCATATGAATCAAAGGGATTTAGAAGTAATTCTTCGTCATAGATAGTCAGGCCGTGAATAGCCTAGAAAATGCACGTTAGTGGAGGCGGGAACCATACATAGTTTTAAGGCGAGGAGATAGAGCTCATGGGGCATGGAGAGATGAGGACCTAGAGCAATCAGCCGCGAAGAGGCGGGCCAGGAGCTGTGACTCGACCCCTGCAACCACAAATAGGTGAGTACAAGGCCTTCGGCAGCCTGTGGCACGACGGACACATCTTCAAACTTGCAGACCTCCAATCGCAACTGACCTTTACTCCGGCTGCATTACGACTTCTTATAACCAGGAAGAAGTACATTCCCACCCTTCAAGGTACGGCAGCAACACCCTTCACGCCGACAGCCCTATACTCTTCAATATAAATATTAACGACCTCCCTAACCTGAACACAACGATACCATCATCACCCAATTTGCAGACGGTGTCATCCATGTAGTCTCTTCAACCCTCATCTCTGGCACAAACAAACATAGGTGAGTAATAGAAAAAATTAATGAAAAACTGCAGAGAACAGCCACGTGGGAGAAAAAAATGGAGAATCACAACCAACCCAGATAAAGTCCTCATCAGCACCATCGGCTACTTAGCATCAACCATAGAAGACAAAGCGGGCATTTCCATCAGAGTTACACGAATCGCCATCAGAAATTCAAACAAGATCCTAGGAAATGAGATCGACAGATTGCTCAACTCCACATCCCACATAACCAAAGAGTGAACCTAGCAAAAGCCAGCCTGGATCAACTTTTCCGATTCAACGCAGCCCCTTCCTACATCAAGAAACACCTGTACAAGATGATGATCAACCACTGCTAAATACCCCTTGCATACCATGTCACTACAACTAAAACTGAACGTGCTTAAAAACTCAAAGAGTCCAAAACAAAGCCCTCCCTTCATCACCGGGCACCGGGGGGGGAGGGGGGGGGATTTGCAGGGGGGGGGAGGAGGGGGGCGGAATCCGAATGAATACCAGCAACAGTGCAACAGAGAATCACTGGCATTTAATGTCAGGCTTGAATAAAACTGAAGAAAGAAACAACTATATGACATGCAGGAACTCTTGTATCTGACAGAGAAGAACCCACACCACCAACGAACACGACCCGATTACAACCATCAAGCACCCTCCCCCCCTCCTACAATCCCAAAGAAACGACCCTCCCAACAAAGAGTCCGGCTCTTCATCCACAAGGAAGGACTTTTCCCTCGCACCAAGAATCCTCAGTGACCACCCCGAATACGTAGAAGAAAAGGATACCACCAGAACCATTCTACACCCAGTAACATGGTTAAGTTCCCCAATCTTGGGTTACCCACTTCTGTCGATCAATGCCTTACAACTAACCTTGTACCATCTAAACCATCCAACAGCAGGACACACCGCCCCAGAAGTGCTTAGCCAACATAACTCCAGGAACGCAACCAACCTTCCAACAAACTACCTACAAACAACCACTTGCATCCAACCTTAGACAACCACTTGCGCAAAAAAAAAAAAAGTCATTGGCCAACAGTATGCATCCTTCCAGTTCAGTGGCACACTGGTATACCGACAATACTGCAGTGTGCCACTGATGCGCAGAAGGTATACTTTTCTACGAATTACACAACATACACGCGTATTTAAACTGCGCCAAACTGGATAGGCCACTTCTACCTTTAAAACCCAACCTACCCCAGCCACCCATCTCCCAAACCTTTTCCAACATTTAGATCCTTACCCATCCTTCTTCCTCCCCATCTACCAAAGCTCTGTCAGAACTGCCCCTCACCGCTCTGATTCACTCTCCTGGGCTCACTCTCCTGGTTCACTCTCCTGTCTCCCTCACCTGGCTCACTCTACCTGCTCACGTCATCCTGCTCACTCTCTCTGGCTCACTCCTCCTGGCTCACTCTCCTGGCTCACTCTCCTGGCTCACCTCTCCTGGCACACTCTCCTGCTCACTCTCCTGGCTCACTCTACTGGCTCTCCTCCAGGCTCAGCAAAATATCACTACAACACACCAGAGAATAAAAGTTTCGGGCTACACAGAAAATAAGCAACAATGGTTCTACATAGAAAGTATGGTGTGACATAAAGACCTCAGCTGACTCAGTTTAGCACAGAACAACAGGACAGGTGCCAAATTCAGAGCCAAACACAGACCAAAAAAAAAATAACTAAAAAAGACAGCGACTAAAACATTGTTGGAGAGAGAGAGAGAGAGAGAAGATTAGAGAGAAGAGAGAGAGAGAGAGAGAGAGAGAGAGAGAGCATAGAGGGAAGACAAGTACAACGACATGAAAACAACTGGGTCCATAGAGAGGAGACAGAGTACACAGACAGTAAGACACTGGGGTCCATCGAGAGGGAGACAGAGTACAACAGACATGAAAACACTGGGTCATAGAGGGAGACAGAGTACAACAGACATGAAAACACTGGGTCATAGAGGGAGACAGAGTGCAACAGACATGAACACAGCTACACAGACTTCATAAGCAACAATTACACTGTAATGTTACACGTTTCCGAATTTTTTTATTCAATATAAGTGTAATAATGTTTGATGAAAGTAAATAATATTTTTCTCGAGTGAATAAGTGTTCTCTCGTGCATGTAAAAAACTTTCAGGGCAGCAATGTATTGTTTTTTTTTGTAAATAAAAATATCCTCTGGTCAGTTTGTGTCTCATTACTATTCACGTGTGTGGGGTGTGTGTGGTGTTGTGTTGTGTGTGAGTGTGTGTGGTCTGTTGTGTTTGTGTGAGGGTGTGTGTGTGTGTGTACCTCCGCATAGTGGTTCACAGGGGTCGAGACTCAGTTCCTGACCCCACCTCATCACTGATTCCTACTAGGTCGCTCTCTCAGCTTCCTGAGCTTCGTCAAACCTCATCTTAAAGCTATGTATGGTTCCTGCCCTCCGCTACCTCACTTGCTAGCTATTCCAATTCCTGACAGACTTGTATGGCTGAAGACATACTTCCTAACATCCCCTCTGACTCCGTCTCGTCTGCAGCTTCCAATGGTGAACCCTTGTTTCTGTGTCCCCACTCTGAACAACCTGTCTCTGTCCACCTTAATCTATTCCTTCCACGCAGTATTTTTGGCATTTCGTTTATCATGTCCTCCCCTGACCCTCCTGTCCTCCAGTTCGTCCATTCCCGATTTTCCCTCACCTTTCTTCGTAGGACAACACCCCTGACTCGCGGACTAGCCTTGTTGCAACTTTTCACTTTTCTCTAATTTCATGACGTGCTTGACCAGGCGTGGCATCAACCGGTTGCTGCATACTCCAGTGTGGGCCTACGTACACAGTGTAGAGTGTCTTGAAACGATTCCTTTAATAAGGTATCGGAACGCAATTCTCCTTTGCCAGGCTCCAAATACTGGCAACAGTTATTATCTGTATAGATGTGGTGCCAGCGGAGACCATGCTCGAGTTATGGTCCACCCCAAGATCTTTCTCCCTTGAGCGAGGTTTGCAGTCTTTGGCACCTAGCCTATACTCTGTCTTGCGGTCTTCTTTGCCCTTCTCCGATCTTCATACTTAGCATTTAGCTGGGTTTGATTTCAAAAGCCATTGCTGGACCACAGGTCCAGGTCTCTTTGAAGGTCAGTGCCTGATCCTCATCAGAATTAATTCGTGGCATAAACTTTACATCATCTGCGAACAGGGACACCACTGAGGACAATCCCTTCCATCCAATGTCATTCACGTATAACAAAAATAGCACAGGTCCTAGGACCGAACCCCTGTGGAACCCCGCTCGTCACAGGTGCCCACTGTGATTCTCATTGCCCGTACCAGAGCATCGTTGATGCTCCCTGTCAGGTATGTCACTTATCCATTGCAGTGCCTTTCCCTGTCATAAGCGCCTGATCCTCTGTTCTTCTTCTTGCACTAGTATCTTGTGAGGGAACTGTGTCCCAAAGGCCTTCTTGCAGTCCAAGAACTGCATCAAAACCCACCCCTCTCTCTCGTGTCGTACTTTCTGTAACTTTTTCATAAACTCCAGAAGGTTTTGTGACACAGGATTTTGCCTCCATGAATCCATGCTGGTTGTCGTTTATAATCTTGTTCCTTTCCAGGTGCTCCACCACTTTCCTCCTGATAATTTTTCCCCCATGACTTTGCATATCTATACACTCAGTGACACTGGTTTTAGTGCCTTCTTTTTCCTGTCTCTTTTTTAAAAATGGGACTACATTTGCAGTCTCCATACCACAGTAGTTGTCACGTTTCAAGAGATACGTTGAAGACATGGTGGTTAATGGCCACACAGCATAATCGCACCCTCCCTGAGTACCCATGGGAGATGTTGTATTCCTGTCCCCATTGCCTTTGAGTATCAAGTCATCTTAGCAGCTTCTTCACCTCCTCCTCAGATTGGTGCATATTATCAAGCACTTGTCGGGCTGTTTCCCTGTGGAGTACCCCTCTGTCCTGTCTACCCATAGTCCTTCCTATCTTCAACATGTGAATACTTCCTTAAATCTCTGTACGAGCTCCTCAACAAACCTTTACGTTTCTTGAGAGTTCCCCACCTACATTCCTCAGACTGTCACCTGACTTACGACTGTTGTCTTTCCTTCCTAATGTGGCTAAAAAACAGCAGTTTTCGGGCAACTTCACTTTCGATGCTATGTCATTTTCGTAACTGTCGCTGGGCCCCCTCTTTATCTGTGCATATTCGTTTTCTGCTCTTCGACCTGATCTTAGTTTTCCTTTGGGGCCCATTGCCTCTGTACCATCTTTCCGTTCTCTAATGCACTTAGTTTTTGCTTCCCTGCACCTTCGCTAAACCAAGACTCGCTTTGGTCTTTCCCATTGTTTCATTGCCCTTGGAAACAAACCTTTCCTCGCCTCCTTGCTTTTTGTTGTTATACATATTCCATCATTTCATTTACTGACTATTCCTACATTTCTCTGTCCCACGAACCACCTGCAGGTAGTTCCCATGCCTGTGTAGTCCCCGCCCTTTATAGTTAGGTTTTTTGTTCCCTTTCCCCATCGATTCTGTTACCCTCTTCACTTGTAACTCTACTATAGTAATCAAAACTGAGGTACTACGTTGTCACTAGCTCCGAGGGCCTCTACGTACGTGATTGGTTATCAATGTCTGATCTACTCATGGTGAACACAAGGTCCAGTCTTGCTGTTCATCCTTCACTCTCTCTCCGGTAGTGTCGCTGATTGTTGATGCCATGAGGTTTTTCCAGTACCACATCATCATCTTGGCTTTCCATGTTTTGGGCCCCATAGGCTCCAGGATTTCCCAATCGAACTCTCCTTGGTTAAATCACCCAGTAACCATAACCTGCTCTGCACGATTGAGCCTTCGTGTCACCTCAGCCAGTGAGTCCACCATGCTTCTGTTGTTCACATCATATACCTCTCTTGGCTGCCTCAAGTTCTGTGGTGGGATATACATCACAGCAAGACTACCTTATGTTCCCCAGATTGATTGTACCAACTATTAGTCCCCTTCTCCAATCCCGAACCATGCCTTCAATTTCCATCCTCAAAACTCCATCGTCTTTATGAGTATGTGTAACCCTCCTACCCCACTGCTCTCATCATACCTCAGGGATCCTGATATCGCGGTGGGAAGACTGCATCTGTATTGTCTCAGTGAGTTTCGTTTCTGTGACTGCTATGATGTCTGGGGACTTCTCATTATTCTTCAAATGCCACTCTCATATTTACTTGATAATCCATCGGCGTTCTTGTACCCACCTTCACTTCTTAATCTATCACGGTGGTCCCGGAAAAATATTATGGTTGGGAAGCGGAGCCCTGGCGTGGGCCTATGGGAGTGTCAGTGTGGAGTGGGGTTAGTGAAGGGGTGGTAGAGGGCCCAAGGGGAGCTGCTGAAAGTGGTTTGTGATGTGGGTGGGCATAGGAAACGTGTATAGGTATTGCTTAGATTGTTCAGTATGCATAGGGGTTGTTCGCAGTATGGATGGGTTAGTGATGGGTGGGGAGAGGGGCAGAGTGTGTGTGTGTGGGTGTTACGTGTTGTGTTATGTGTGTGTGTGTGTGTTTGTGTGTGTACTCAATTATTTATGCTGTTGCAGGGTCGAGATATAGCTCCCCCCGGCCCGCCTCTCACTGGTCTCTATTAGGTTCTCTCCCGTGCTCCATGAGCTTATCATACTCGCGCCTTAAAACTATTATGGTGCTGCACCACTACATCACTTGCTGACTATTCCACTTTCTGACAAGTCCACTGACTAAAGAAGTGCTTTTTAACCATCTCTCTGACTCATCTGAGTCTTAACTTTCCTTTGACCCCTGTTTCTGTGTCCATCTCTTGAACATCCAGTCCTCTGTCCGCCCCCTTGTCAATTCCTCGCAGTATTATTTGTAATGTCGTTTAATCTACCCAAATCTTCCTCTCCTCCAGTGTCGTCCAAGCTGATTTTCCTTAAACCTTCCTTATAAGAACATTTCCTGAATCTAGAACTAGCCGTGTTGCAATCTTTTTACTTTCTCTAATTTCTTTACGTGTTGGACTGGTGTGGGTTCCATTTAAAACTTAGTGCGCATACCTCAGTATGGCCTGACGTATACGATGTATAGCGTCTTGAATGACTCCTTACTAAGGATCGGAACGCTATTTCTCAGGTTTGACAAGTGCCCATATGCCTGGCAGCACATATCTGGTTGATGTCGCTTCACTAGATGTGCTCGGTATTATACACACCCCAAGATCCATCTCCTTGAATAGAGGTTTGCAGTCTTTGGCCACCTATCCTTTCCTTTCCCGCGATCTTCATGACTTTTCATTTGGCGGGGTTAAATTCGTCGAGACCAGTTGCTGAACAAGCTTCCAACTGACCTGGTCGCTTTGTAATCCTGCTGCCGGTCACATGTGTGTGTGTGCGTATCGTTTATGCGTGTATGCGTGTGTGGTGTGTGTGTGTGTGTGTGTGTGTGTGTGTGTGTGTGTGTGTGTGTGTATGTGTGTGAGTGTGTTTGTGTGTGTGCTGTGTGTGTGTGTGTTGTGTGTGTTGTGGTGTATTTTATGTACAAACGCAAAACAACCCCAATGAGTTGGATTAAAGCTCAAGCCTTTTGGTGTTTACATCACATCATTAGGACTTTCCAAAGTTGCAGAAATGAATAATTAATCTCGTAGGATCGTTCAGACGAACGCTTGAATAGGACTGAGGGTAGGAGAGGCGGGAAACATACAGTGCCCCAGGCAACTAGTGCCTAGTACCCAAACAGACTGAGTATTATTGGACAAAAGAGTATAGTCCGACCACAAGCAAAGAGAATGGAGTGGTTTAACTAGCCAAAATTAACAAGTGTAACAATAACCATTATCAAAAATATCAATGTAGATGTGTATTGCAATTCTACCCATTTAAAGGAAAATCGATAATGGTAAGCTTACCTAAAGCGTAGACTAACGGTCGAGCTTCAAAACGGGAAGCAAACCCCAACATTTTTCCTTGGTTGGAACCCTTGCAGCACCAGATCAGCCTGGCAACCACAGACCCCAAAGATTTGTTAAGTCATTCCATAATTCGTGAAAGATCGGTAGACATCACTTAAGACCGCTGACAAAGCCAGGGTGATAGTATGTATCGATAAAGTAGATTATAGGTGGTAAAATAAACTACTATTAGATGATAGGAAGCTTATGCCCCCTGTCATAAAAACACGTTGGATCAGGTCACATTGTTAGTCTTAATAAACAACCTAGAACCTTATTGAAAAGTAATGAGGAACTGGATTAAACATTTATCAGCTAAGTCCGGCGACCTTCCTATACGTATGCGCTTTGATTAAGACCCACAGCAACAAGGTCCGTTTTTCCATCGAGACCTATAATAGCTATGTAGAATCGGCCGACTTTTGCCTGTAAATGGTTGGTAAAAAAAATATACCCCATTACTTGAACAAATCTGGGAAGCTCACACAGACAGTGTTGCAAATGTTAACAGTGTCTAATAGTTTATACTCACTAAAGTTTCGGACGTCACAGCTTTGGTTCACCCTTTGTAACTGTACCACTGATGTTTAGCTTATTTGGAGAAAGAATTAGATGAGTTTCCCCATGCCATTTGATAAGAAATACATAATATGTATTGTTTTTGCATTTAATTGGGCCTGCGTTAATTTAAGTTTGAATTTGATGAGAAATTTACTCTCAAAAGCAGGGATGGCTATGGTAAATCCCTAGTATCTACCATATGAAAGCAATTGAATATGGAGGTTTTTTATTTACTACCATTATATATTATACAAGAACAACAGTCCCTTTGTTATGAAGAGCATTTCGGGCAAATAAGGTCATTTTTGGTCCCAGATGCGACTCACACTGTCGACTAACACCCAGTTACACCATTTTAAAACTGAGAGGAAGAACAGGGACCGGGACACCAGGTGTCTATGAAACACTCCCAATGGTTTTCCAGCCGTACCAGATAGATTCGAACTCTGGGACCTCAGATGTTAGCTGAGTGCACTAGGCGCTCGAGCGCGGGACACCTTAACGCTTTTGAAATACATCCTGCCCTGTGACACTAAATGGTTCATAAATGTTTGGATGACATTTTTGTGTTTGCCGAATCATTTAGGACCCTTAAAACATTTTCATCACCGAGACTTACTCTCTTGTCCCCCTCTATTAAAATTCACCGAAGAAAAAGAATTGAACTTTAAACATCGATTTATATATGTTCTGATTCACGGTGTTGATAGAATGTTAAGTTTTGCAGTATATATGAAGCCAGGAACGTGTGTCCACAAATCCACTATTACTCAATCAATGAAACTAGAACAAAAAGAAGTGCTTCCTTACTATGTTTTTTGAAACTTAAAAGGGGTGTAGCCCTGAGTATATGGATGAGGAAATTGGGAAACTCTCGATATTGCAAAAAAACTAAGTTACCACTAAGGAGTTTAGTAGAGACATTGCTTTGTTGGCAGAAAGAAAAACTAATAGGGCTTAACCTAGAATAACCCTTCATAATACGAATGTTCTTGACCTATTCCATACTTTGAGAATTATCAATCCTACCGAATGCCCTTAAAGAGACACAATAAAACAATAATTTGTTTATCAAAATCTGGACTGTTACGAATATGTTGATCAAGATTCCCTTGAAACACTGATTGTTGGCGATGTACAGATTGGATTGGCAAGGCTGCAACTTATTCCTATGTAGACATCTGGCGAACCACTAAATGTTAGAATTACACCGAGCTCCAGTATTATACAGTAAAGACTTGTCAGGAATCAATGCAATTCTTTATAACAAACACACTGATAGAAAAAAACCTACTAATGTTCTGTGCTAAGGTTCATTGTTCCTAACGTCATGGCTAGAAAGAAAATATTCCCTTGAGTACTGCAATACTAAACAAAATACACATTCATCATATAATGTAGTAAGTGGGAGTTTCAAACAAGATTCTTTATAACTGAGGTTATCACACACATTGCAAAACTGGATTCTTATATAAAATGCTTCGATTGTCTTAGGCCTGGCCTGGTTCCACTCCAAGGAATATGGATTGCAGTTTTGTCTCCCCTTTTGAGGCTCGACGGATAGGCTACCCTGTATGTAAGCTTTCCATGAACCATTTTCCTTAAGTGGGTGGAATTTCCCCTAGAACAATTGCCCAGACACATCAATATTGTCAAAGAAATCCCATTGAAACTTTGGATACCCGTTTGTGTTTACCAAATGATATTTTGCCTTTGTAACCACTCCAGTACTTTGTTGTGGCCCCCATCTTTATTCCTATAATAATCCATCTATCGTCACTAGGCACTGGGCACTTCCACTGCCTAACACTGTATGTGTCCTGCCGCCCTACCCTTAGTCGTAGCAAGCGATCACTCAACGTATCTCCAGATGGTATTTATTTCTTACTCATTTCTGGCAACACGCAAGCTCCTATTCAAAGTGTTGGATTTCAACACGAAAGACTAGAGCATTTATTCAACACCGCCTCAGGTATTTTGCATCTACATATAAATCTAAATGATATATATATATATATATATATATATATAGATATAATATATATATATAGATAATATATAAATATATATATATACAAATCAACTCCGTCTAACTACGACCGAAACCATGAATCTCACGGACCAACGAGTAAGGGACCACACACCACACCCTATCACCCGCTCACACTCGCCAATTTGTTGCCATATGCCGGCAATTTCTGGAGCTGGTAACGTACAGATCAATTTCATTCTCACGCACATTAGTGACAACCCCTCCAAAAAACGAAACAGATTTCATTTATCTAGGCAAACACAGCAACAAAGGCTTTTCCTTTAAAGAATTAACGAGAGAGAATTAAAATAGTCTGTTGGTTTGCTAGGGAGAAGCAGCAAGTGAGTACGCATAGTAGACTAACATTATGTGCTACTGTGAAATACACCCTTGGGAGTCAAGTATTTTACCTACTACTCTAGTGGTGGGCTCAGATACCCTGGTATTGAATCTCGGTTGGAATTTGCACAGCGTTAAAACCAGTTTGTTTCCGGGTTACATCGGCATCTGCCCTGCCGTGGAGGCTTGTCATGAACAAGAAGATTATGAAACTATTCCTGTGGTTTCCACCTATTCCATAAAACCATAAAATGCATTAGACAGACATCACCTTGAATATGATAAACAATTACTTCCCTAACATTTCAACTCGAAGTAGCCGAATGACAGAATGAAACAGCATTATTAAACAGTTGGCTAGTAGAGGATGTAATATTAGAAGCTAAATTCTCGCAGAACGGGAAGGATTTCAAACCTATAGGCATGCAGTTCGTATTGGTAATAGGTTTGCGTTTAATAACTCTGACCTGCTAGCTTTATTAATGGTTTACGATGTTACTGAATTCCAGCCTTGTTCAAGTGTTTGTAACAGAGTCCGTAGATAACTGTAGACGCAATGATGGTTAACTGAGAATTAAGTAAAGTTGGAGAAAGGCATTAATGTAATAGTCTGTAACATAAAAAAAGACATAGTCTGAAACCTAATTGTAGTAATAGTAGCAGTGTAAGCATACTAGGAGTAACTGTGCTGTAAGTTTATATTTGCATAGAAGTAGATTAACTGTAGAGCTGTTTAATCACCAGTTAAGTAACTGAATCCAATACAGAAATATGAGACCATGGGAGTAGACTAGTTATAAATACATTACATAGTAAGATATGTATATTGTCCAGGATGGAAATATATGCATATAAGTAGCTATAGCTATGTATACAATCTAGAAATAAAAGCTAAGCTAGGCAGTATCAATAGTTAGGAGGCAGCGGTAACCTAACTAAGAAGAGGACCAAAAATATTCATTCATGATCACTTTTCTCTGATGCACTATTCAGTCCTCTTACTTCTTCTATACTTATTTCTTATTACTTATTCTCATTTCTCTAGTAATCTAACCTACTATAATTTATATCTCTCTCTTATTTGAAAATTTTATTTTCATTTATTATTAGTTTTTAATTTCTGCTTAAAAGCATAGCTTTAATTGATTCAACTAATTAAAGTAAATGTTTGGAAGCAGTCAGCTGATATTTCCATTAACTGTTAATTAAACTACTTTGCTGTAATTGTTATTTAATTTTTATTTTTTTACATTTTCATGAACTATTGTTTAAACTAGCTTTGTCAACATGTATTGCAAACAATTTTAATTATGTTTAGCTTTTATTATAAATCGTATTTATTTGCAAAATTGTTGTGCACTCAGTGGACAGTTTTACAATCTTCTACAGAAGCATATTATGTGTTTTGGTATATAATGTATTATACAGTTGTTAGTTCATTTCCTCTTCTGTCCCCTGTTAGTAACACTCCACTTCTTAGAGAGGGCATTAGAGAAAGCAGTTGTGGGGCAGTAGATTTGGTAGTAAATAGGGTAGTAGAGAGGGCAGTAGAGAGGGTAGTAAATAGGGCAGCAGAGAGGGCAGCAGAGAGGGTAGTAAATAGGGCAGTAGGGAGGGCAGTAGGGAGGGCAGAAGAGGTGCTAGCAAATAGGGTAGTAGAGAGGGCAGTAGAGAGGGTAGTAGAGAGAGAAATAGAGAGGGCAGTAGAGAGGGTAGTAAATAGGGCAGCAGAGAGGGCAGTAGACAGGGTATTAAACATTTCATTAGAGAGAGCTGTAGAGAGGGCAGTAGAGAGAGCAGTAGAAAAGGCAGTAGAGAGGGCAGTAGAGAATTTAGTAAATAGGGCCGTAAAAAGGGCAGTAGAGAGGGTAGTATAGAACGCAGTGAAAAGGGCAGTATAGAGGCAGTAGAGAGGACAGTAGAGAGGGCAGTAGAGAGGGCAGTACAGAGGGCAGTAGAGAGGGCAGTAGAGAGGGCAATAGAGAAGGCATTAGAGAATGTAGTAAACAGGATAGTAGAGAGGGCAGGAGAGAGGTTAGTAGAAAGGGCATTAGAGAGGGCAGTAGAGAGGGAAGTAAATAGGTCATTAGAGAGTGCAGTAGGGAGGGCAGAAGAGAGGGCAGTAGAGAGGGCAGTAGAAAGGGAAGTAGAGAGGGCAGTAAAGAGGACAGTAGAGAGGACAGTGGAGAGGGCAGTAGAAAGGGCAGTAGAGAGGGCAGTAGAGAGCGCAGTAGAGAGGGCAGTAGAGAGGGTAGTAGAGAGGGCATTAAAGACGGCAGTAGAGAGGGGAGTAGAGAGGGCAGTAGAGAGAGCAGTAGAGGGGGCAGTAGAGAGAGCAGTAGAGAGGGCATTAGAGAGCGCAGTAGAAAGGGCAGTAGAGAGGGCAATTTTCACTAAAAATAAGGGCAAGGTCACTTATTTATTAAATTTTAAAGTGAATTCTCAGTTTCATCGGAGAACCGGAGATTACTCTTCCTGCTTTCTCGGTTCACTCTTCTGGTTCGCTCTCCTGGCTCTCTATCCCGGACTACTCTCTTGGCTCAGTCTCCTGGCTCAATCTCCTTGTTCACTCTCTTGGCTCGCTCTCCTGGCTCACTCTCCTGGTTCACTCTCCTGGCTCACTCTCCTGGCTCACTCTCCTGGCTCACTCTCCTGACTCACTCTCCTGGATCACTCTCCTGGCTCACTCTCCTGGCTCACTCTTTTTGAACCCATCCTCCCCCTTCAAACCCAGGCCTAATTCAAGCCAAGGTCCCCTCCCCCACCTATCCTTCCAGGCTCCATCTACGACGGGGTGATGAAGAGTACTGCTATGTTCTTGCTGCCCAAAGATATGGCAAAGGGTAACGACCATATCTGCTCCACACTCCTGAACGCGCTGCTCGAAGCAAATGGAGCTTCAACCATTACCATCCCCGACATAGTACGCTCCTATATGAGATCCTCTCCCTAAGCACCCACGCACAACCTACCAACCCCTGGCAGGGAGGTTGTGAGCCCTGCACATGCACCTAACACTTTTGCACAATCCGCCGCCAATGAGGCTGTCCCAAATGACCATTCAGGACCTACTGCTGCCCCAAGAGCGGCCCCCTTGGAGAACCCAGCCCAACCCCCCGTCCCAGACTTCCACGTAGAGACCCCAGTGTCTCCCATGTCTGCTGGGGACAGGACTGATAATACAACATGCCTAGAAAATGAGGCACTCGAACTGTCAGTAGATGAGTCTGATTCGTCAGTGAACGATACCAGTGCCAGCAGTATCGATTAAGAAAACCACCTACTCTTCTCCCAGCAACCCACCCAGGACAACAGCACTCCTCCCCCGGCAGTATCCAGCAAAATGTGCACACACATCAAGCTCCTACTACCTCAGAAACCCAAACCCTGTACGCAGGACCAACTCGAAACACACGAAATAATGGGTATTGTGGAGAAATTTTCTCCAGGAGGGGGGTATCAGCTCCCTTCAGCCCCTTTCAGCCCTGAGGGGCCCAGCCCTCTCAGAAGGGGCAAATATCTTGTTTACTGCTACAGCGAGTAATTGACCCCAGATGCAGTACCAGTATGTGACGTGGCTCGCCGCTCCGTGCTGTCCTGTGTTGCAAAGTGTAGCTTAATAAAAGACAGTACATCTCTTACCTTAGCAGGACAATTAAGGAAAATCCTGCTTCCACTTTATTACCATAGTAAAGATAGTGGACATTGTTGTCTATGCTTAAGACAGCAAGAATCAAACATTCTGCTTTGCTTCATCGAGGAAGTGGCAAGGAAGCAAAAGTACTAGGTCAGCTTTTCCTTTGTGCTAGGGCAGTAACGGCGTGGGGCACTGTGGCGTCTTCAGATTACTTTTGACTCTACTGAGAGTGACACTGACGCCATGATAACCAACAAAGAACGATCTGTGCGTTAGTGTGAACAAAGTGTCACATAAAACACAATAAACACTTAAGAGAAGTGTGATCAGCTTCTTTAGTGATAAGATTGTGAACAATAAAGACAAATCTTGTGGAACATAGTGTACCAGTGTGCATATTCCTAGGCTATGGAAGACATGGACATCCAAGGACACTTCAGCTTCTATCAAGTCACCGATACCTGTCGAAGGTGTGAAGAACACCATAGCTCACGCTACAAGAGCAAGGTAGGTTACGAATTTCTTGTAGTACGGGGGACTGCGCAGTTCTTGAGTCGCAAGGAGTTTGTAATCAATCTATAGTCGGCAGTTAGGTGCGGACTTTTGAGTCCACACAAGTAAGTTTGTCAGCCATCAGTGAATGAAATATGCTGACATAACACCCCCTAGGGGTAATTTTATAATCTTACATATTATAACTCATTTACAGCCCGTTGAGAGATGACTTCGATAGCTTCTCAAGACCTCGTCTGCAGGGGCGGCTGTGCAGGCGATGAGCTGTCTTTCTAAGTTAAGTACAAACTCTTTAAACTTAGCTGGTAATGTCATTTCTCAACATTTTGTTATCCGGTTTGAAGGACCAAAATGTTGAGAAATGGCATTACCAGCTAAGTTTAAAGAGTTTGTACTTATCTTAGAAAGACAGCTCATCGCCTGCACAGCCGCCCCTGCAGACAAGGTCTTGAGAAGCTGTCGAAGTCATCTCTCAACAGGCTGTAAATGAGTTATAATTTGTAAGATTATAAAATTACCCCTAGGGGGTGTTATGTCAGCATATTTCATTCACTGATGGCTGACAAACTTACTTGTGTGGACTCAAAAGTCCGCACCTAACTGCCGACTATAGGTTGATTACAAACTCCTTGTGACTCAAGAACTGCGCAGTCCCCTATACAAGAAATTTGTAACCTACCTTGCTCTTGTAGCGTGAGCTATGGTGTTCTTCACACCTTCGACAGGTATCAGTGACTTGATAGAAGCTGAAGTGTCCTCGGATGTCCATGTCTTCCATAGTCTACTCTGCTCGAGGACCCTCAAGACCAAGCAAAATTGATGGGAGACGTATGGAGGAACATTCTCTCACACAATGACAGCAGAAGATTTAACAACAACCACTACCAGTGGGTCAACCAATGGCTGGACGAAAACCTGGAAGACTTCCTCCCTCTACCATCAATTGACATATCTTCTCTCGAAAACGAACATCCATTAACTAGACCAATCACTCTCAAGGAAGTGTCCCAAGTCATCGGCCGAATGAGAAACACAGCACCTGGCCCTTCAGGCATAACTACAAAACAACTAAAGTACCTTCCCTGCAACTGCAAGATGTCGCTGGTGAATGTCTACAATGTCGTCTTGGCATCGGGACACTTCCCAGTGGCATTTAAGACGGCGAAGATGATTTTCGTCGCAAAACCCAACAAAGATAACCGAAATCCAGAAAACTACAGGCCCATCTCCTTACTCGAAGTCACGGGCAAAGTCTTCGAGAAAATAATCTCAAACAGACTGAACTACTACATGAAATTCAACCACCTTTTCATCGAAAAGCAGTTCGGCTTCAGATCCCACCGCAGCACACAACATGCGATAAATATCATCTTTGATGCCGTGGCCAGCCTGAGGAAGCAAGGGAACCTGGCCCTGATAGCAACCAGGTCAACCCCAGTGCAACCAAACACTCTAAATCAAAACACCCATGCCACATCCAATGCCCCCACCCACTACATTACAAACTCCACCCCCACAGCAACAACCCATAGTTCCTTACCAGGTCTCCCACTTCCCCAACCCCAATATACCTCCCAGACCACAGTCTTAGAAAAGAAGTTGAAGGTGTGGTATACAAATGCAGATGGAATAAAAAACAAGTATGAGGAGTGGCACGAAAGAATCAAAGAGACATCCTCAGACATAATAGCACTCACAGAAACAAAACTCACCAGAATAATAACAGATTCAATCTTTCCATCCGGATACCAAATCCTCAGGAAAGACAGAGGGAGGAGAGGGGGAGGAGGAGTTGCACTGCTCATTAAAAACCAGTGGGATTTTGAGAAAATGGAAGGAATGGATGGCATGGGCGAAAGGGACTACTTAGTAGGAACAATCCAGTCTGAGGGACATAAGGTGATAATTGCAGTAATGTACAACCCACCACAGAACTGCAGGAGGCCAAGAGAAGAATACGATGAGAGCAACAGAGCAATGATCGACACACTAGCCGAGGTGGCCAGGAGAGCACACATGGGGGGGTGCAAAGTTACTAGTTATGGGTGATTTCAATCACAAGGAGATTGACTGGGAAAACCTGGAGCCCCATGGGGGTCCCGAAACATGGAGAGCCAAGATGATGGATGTGGTACTGGAAAACCTCATGCATCAACATGTTAGAGACACTACCAGAGAGAGAGGAGAGGATGAACCAGCAAGACTGGACCTTGTATTCACCATGAGTAGTTCGGACATCGAGGGTATCATGTATGAAAGGCCCCTGGGAGCTAGTGATCATGTGGTTCTGTGCTTCGACTACATAGTTCAGCTCCAAGTGGAGAGAGTAGCAGGAATAGGGTGGGAAAAACCAAACTACAAAAGGGGGAACTACTTGGCA
>NC_069416.1:5531941-5561941 GCF_026875155.1 Cherax quadricarinatus
CCCCCCCTTCAATTCAAAGATTCACCTCATCTTTCATAGAACCCACCCGCTGACAGGGTCCACCCCCAAATATCTGAATACATTCACCTCCTCCATACTCTCTCCCTCCAATCTGATATCCAATCTTTCATCACCTAATCTTTTTGTTACCCTCATAACCTTACTCTTTCCTGTATTCACTTTCAATTTTCTTCTTTTACATGCCCTACCAAATTCATCCACCAATCTCTGCAACTTCTCTTCAGAATCACCCAAGAGCACAGTGTCATCAGCAAAGAGCAACTGTGACAACTCCCTCTTTATGTGTGATTCTTTATCTTTTAACTCCACACCTCTTGCCAAGACCCTCGCAAATACTTCTCTTACAACCCCATCTATAAATATATTGAATAACCACAGTGACATCACACATCCTTGTCTAAGGCCTACTTTAACTGGGAAATAATCTCCCTCTTTCCTACATACTCTAACTTGAGCCTCACTATCCTCGTATAAACTCTTCACTGCTTTCAGTAACCTACCTCCTATACCATACACCTGCAACATCTGCCACATTTCCCCCCTATCCACCCTGTCATACGCCTTTTCCAAATCCATAAATGCCACAAAAACCTCTTTAGCCTTATCTAAATACTGTTCACTTATATGTTTCACTGTAAACACCTGGTCCACACACACTCCCTACCTTTCCTAAAGCCTCCTTGTTCATCTGCTATCCTATTCTCCGTCTTACTCTTAATTCTTTCAATAATAACTCTACCATACACTTTACCAGGTATACTCAACAGACTTATCCCCCTATAATTTTTGCACTCTCTTCTGTCCCCTTTGCCTTTATACAAAGGAACTATGCATGCTCTCTGTCAATCCCTAGGTACCTACCCTCTTCCATACATTTATTAAATAATAGCACCAACCACTCCAAAACTATATCCCCACCTGCTTTTAACATTTCTATCTTTATCCCATCAATCCCGGCTGCCTTACCCCCTTTCATTTTACCTACTGCCTCACGAACTTCCCCCACACTCACAACTGGCTCTTCCTCACTCCTACAAGATGTTATTCCTCCTTGCCCTATACACGAAATCACAGATTCCCTATCTTCATCAACATTCAACAATTCCTCAAAATATTCCCTCCATCTTCCCAATGCCTCTAACTCTCCATTTAATAATTCTCCTCTCCTATTTTTAACTGACAAATCCATTTGTTCTCTAGGCTTCCTTAACTTGTTAATCTCACTCCAAAACTTTTTCTTATTTTCAACAAAATTTGTTGATAACATCTCACCCACTCTCTCATTTGCTCTGTTTTACGTTGCTTCACCACTCTCATAACCTCTCTCTTTTTCTCCATATACTCTTCACTCCTTGCATCACTTCTACTTTGTAAAAACTTCTCATATGCTAACTTTTTCTCCCTTACTACTCTCTTTACATCATCATTCCACCAATCGCTCCTCTTCCCTCCCGCACCCACTTTCCTGCAACCACAAACTTCTGCTGAACACTCTAACACTACATTTTTAAACCTACCCCATACCTCTTCGACCCCATTGCCTATGCTCTCATTAGCCTATCTATCCTCCAATAGCTGTTTATATCTTACCCTAACTGCCTCCTCTTTTAGTTTATAAACCTTCACCTCTCTCTTCCCTGATGCTTCTATGTGTGTGTGTATATATGTATATATATATATATATATAAATATATATATAATATATATATATATATATATATATATATATATATATATATATATATATATATATATTATATATATATATATATATACATATCCGCTGTCTACTAGACAGTCTGGGTGGAACTGGGGCTGCAATCATTTCTGGACCAATATGTTGGTGTTGATTGGAATGTAATTATCCGGTCCAGCCGTTATTAAACGCCCCTGATTAAATTCAGTACGATGGGTCTGGGCGCTGGTATCACTAGCCGGGTACGGTGTTCTAGTTATGTTTAACTCTCTTGGGGAAGTTTTTAAGCGCCATAGTGACTGCTCATCAGGAAGAATTTGTTTGTTTTCTGTATCAGAACTTATCATCATCATATGAGTTGACGAGAATAATATATTGATCAACACGATGATACCAACTACACAGATTTTCTTGTCCAGCTGTGTATAATTATTATATAACTGTGTTTATGTATAATTATTATATAACTGTGTTTATGTATAATTATTATATAACTGTGTTTATGTATAATTATTATATAACTGTGTTTATGTATAATTATTATATAACTGTGTTTATGTATAATTATTATATAACTGTGTTTATGTATAATTATTATATAACTGTGTTTATGTATAATTATTATATAACTGTGTTTATGTTACCTAGAGTCTCTGCTGTATGTGTAAACATTTACTGGTAGACATGAGTGCAGGCTCCTGTCCCTCATGTCACTGCTCCACTAGTGGCTGGTAGACATGAGTGCAGGCTCCTGTCCCTCATGTCACTGCTCCACTAGTGGCTGGTAGACATGAGTGCAGGCTCCTGTCCCTCATGTCACTGCTCCACTAGTGGCTGGTAGACATGAGTGCAGGCTCCTGTCCCTCATGTTACTGCTCCACTAGTGGCTGGTAAACATGAGTGCAGGCTCCTGTCCCTCATGTTACTGCTCCACTAGTGGCTGGTAGACATGAGTGCAGGCTCCTGTCCCTCATGTTACTGCTCCACTAGTGGCTGGTAGACATGAGTGCAGGCTCCTGTCCCTCATGTTACTGCTCCACTAGTGGCTGGTAAACATGAGTGCAGGCTCCTGTCCCTCATGTTACTGCTCCACTAGTGGCTGGTAGACATGAGTGCAGGCTCCTGTCCCTCATGTTACTGCTCCACTAGTGGCTGGTAGACATGAGTGCAGGCTCCTGTCCCTCATGTTACTGCTCCACTAGTGGCTGGTAGACATGAGTGCAGGCTCCTGTCCCTCATGTTACTGCTCCACTAGTGGCTGGTAAACATGAGTGCAGGCTCCTGTCCCTCATGTTACTGCTCCACTAGTGGCTGGTAGACATGAGTGCAGGCTCCTGTCCCTCATGTTACTGCTCCACTAGTGGCTGGTAGACATGAGTGCAGGCTCCTGTCCCTCATGTTACTGCTCCACTAGTGGCTGGTAAACATGAGTGCAGGCTCCTGTCCCTCATGTTACTGCTCCACTAGTGGCTGGTAGACATGAGTCCAGCCTCCTGTCCCTCATCTCACTGTTCCATCAGTGGTTAGTAGACATGTATGTGCAGGCTCCTGTCCCTCATGTCATTTCTCCACCTGTGGCTGGTAGAGATGACTGCACTGGATCATCTCCCTCATGTCACTGCTCCTCCTGTGGTTGGTAGACATGAGCATGTAGGCTCCTGTTCTTCATGTTACTTCTCCACCTGTGGCTGGTAGAGATAAGTGTGCAGGCTCCAGTCCCTCATGTCACTGCTCTATCTATGGTTGGTAGACATGAGTATGCAGGCTCCTGTCCCTCATGTCACTGTTCCAACTGTGGCTGTTAGACATGAGTGTGCAGGGTCCTTTCCCTCATGTCACTTCACCTGTGGCTGTTAGACATGAGTGTGCAGGCTCCTCTCCCTCATGTCAATGCTCTACCTGTGGCAATTTTTCCTAATTATTAACACAGGGATACACCCGACACCACACGAGTGCACACCCGACACCACACGAGTGCACACCCGACACCACACGAGTGCACACCCGACACCACACGAGTGCACACCCGACACCACACGAGTGCACACCCGACACCACACGAGTGCACACCCGACACCACACGAGTGCACACCCGACACCACACGAGTGCACACCCAACACCACACACGAGTGCACACCCAACACCACACACGAGTGCACACCAACACCCACCCACACAAGTGCGCACCCACACCACACACAAGTGCGACCCACCACCACACACAAGTGCACACCCAACACCACACACAGTGCGCACAACCAACACCACTCACAGTGCAACCCACACCCACACACAAGTGCTCACCCAACACCACACACAAGTGCGCACCCAACCCACTCTCAAGTGCGCACACCAAACACCACACACAAGTTGCAGCACCAATCACCACACACGGAGTGCACACCCAAACACCACACACGAGTTCACACCAACACCGCACACGAGTGCTCACCAACACCGCACACGAGTGCACACCCACCAACACACGAGTTCACCCAACACCGCACACGAAGTGCAAACCCAAACCACACACGAGTTGCACACCCACACGCACCGAGTGCACACCGACACCACACACGAGTGCACACCAACACGCACACGAGTGCACACCCGACACCACACACGAGTGCACACCCAACACCACACACGAGTGCACACCCGACACACCTCACCGAGTGCACACCGACACCACACACGGTGCCACCAAAACACCACACACGAGTGCACACCCAACCTCACACAGGAGTGCGCACCAAACCACACACGTGTACACACGCAAACAACACGCACGAGTGCAACCGACAACACAACCACGAGTGCACACATAATCACTACACACGAGTGCACACCCCAACAACCACACCACGAGTGCACACCCGACAACCACACACGAGTGCACACCCGACACCCCTCCCCCCCCCCCCCCCCCCCCCCCCCCCCCCCCCCCCCCCCCCCCCCCCCCCCCCCCCCCCCCCCCCCCCCCCCCCCCCCCCCCACTAGTACACACCCAACACCACCACGAGGTGCGACAACAACACCACACACGAGTGCACACACAAAACACCACACACGAAGTGCGCACCCAACACACACACGAGTACCCACCAAACACCACACCACGCGTGCCACCCGACAACACACACGAGTACACCACCCAATCCCACATCACGAGTGACACCCCATCAACACACACGAGTGCACACCCAACACCACACACGAAGTAGCAACACCCGGACACCACACACGAGTGCACACCCGACACACTGAACACGAAGTGCACACCAAACACCACACACGATGTGCACACCCTACACCACGCACGAGTGCACACCCGACACCACTACACTAGTACACACCCAACACCACACGAGTGCGCACCCAACACCACACACGAGTGCACACCCAACACCAACTCACGAGTGCGCAGCCCAACACCAACACGATGTACACACGCCAACACCACACACGAGTGCTCACGACACACACACGAGTGCACACCATCACCACTCACGAGATGCTCACCCAGCACCACCGAAGTGCACACCGACACCACACCCGATGTGCACACCCGAACACCACACACGAGTACACACCCAACACCACACGAGGGCGCACAAACACCAACACACGAGTGCCACACCCAACAAACACTCGAAGTTCGCCCCAACATCACACTCGAGTACACACCCAACACCACACCGAGTGCACACCCGCCAACACACACGGTACACACCCAACCAAACACGAGTGCACACCCATCTCAACACACGAGTGCACACCATCACCACCACACGAGGCACACCCGACACCACACACGAGGCCACACACGACACCACACACTAGTACACACCAAACAACTCTCACGGAGTGCGCACCAAAACACCACACACGAGTGCACACCCAACACCACACACGAGTGCACACCCAACACCACTCACGAGTGCCTACCGACAACAACACACGAGTTGCACACCCGACCACCACACAACGAGTGCACACCAACACACCACACTCGAGTGCACACCCAACACCACACACGAGTGCACAATCAACACCACACACGAGTGCACACCCAACACCGCACACGAGTGCACACCCGACACCACACACGAGTGCACACCCAACACCACACACGAGTGCACACCCGACACCACACACGAGTGCACACCCGACACCACACCACGATGTGGGCACGCACAAACACCCACACGAGTGCACACCCGCACCCCGACGAGTGCACACACGAACACCAAACTAGTAACACCCAACACACTTGAGTGCGCTCCCAACACCACACACGAGTGCACCACCCAGAAACACCACACTACGAGTGCGCTCCCAACACCACACACGAGTACCTAACCCAACACACAGACGAGAGTGAACACCCGACAAACACACACGAGTGCACCCAACACCACACACGAGTGCACACCCAACACCACACACGAGTGCACACCCGACACCACACACGAGTGCACACCCGACACCACACACTAGTACACACCCAACACCACACGAGTGCGGCACCAAACACCACCACGGTGCACACCCAACACCACCACACCGAGTGGCGCACCCCAACACCACACACGAGTACAACCCAACACACACACGAGTGCACACCCGACAACACACAGAGTGCACACCCAACACCACACACGAGTGCCACCCCCCACACCCAACACCACACATTCGAGTGCTCACCGACACCACACACGAGTGCACACCCGACCACACACGAGTGCACACCCGACCACCACACACGATGTGCACACCCACACCACAACACGAAGTGCAACCCAACAACCACTCGAGTGCACAACAACATCACACACGAGTGCACACCCAAACACCATCACGAAGTGACCCCCAAACCACCCCACCCGAGTGCACCCCAACACCACACCGAGTGCACAACCCAACACACACACGACGTGCACACCAACACCACACAGAGTTGCACAGCCCTAAAATCACACACGAGGTGCACACCAAACACCACACACGAGTGCACACCCCAACACCACACCTCGAGTTGCCACCCAAACACCACACACGAGTGCACATACCAACATCACACACGGAGTGCACACCCAACACCACTCCACGAGTGCAAACCAACATCTTACCGAGTGCACACCCGAACCACAACGAGTGCCACACCGACACACACACGAGTGCACACCCAACACCCCACACACGATGTGCACAAACAACATCACACACGAGTGCACACCCAACACACACAACGAGTGCACACCAACCACCACCACGAGTGCACACCCAACACCACAACGAGTGCACACTCAACACCACACCACGATGTGGCACAACCAACACCACACACGAAGTGCACACCCAACACCACACACGAGTGCAGACCAAACACCACACTCGAGTGACACACCCAACACTCACCGAGTGCACAACCAACACCCACACACGTGTGCCACACCCAACACCACACACGGAGTGCACAATAAACACCTCACACGAGTGCACTCCCATCACCACACCGAGTGCACATCCAAACACCACACACGGTCGCCACAACCAACAATCACACACGAGTGCACACCAAACACCACCACACGAGTGCACAACAAACATCACACACGAGTGCACACCCAACCACCACCAGAGTGCTCAACCAACACCACACCGAGTGCACCCGACAAACACACAGAGTACACACAACACAACACGAGTTGCACACCCTCTAACACACGAGTGCACACAACACCACACACGCGTGCACAACCCGACACCACACACGAGTGCACACCCGACACCTCACGCGAGTGCACACACAAATCCACCACACCGAGTGCACACCCTACACCACGCACGAGTGCACACCCGACACCACACACTAGTACACCACCAACACCACTCGGAGGCGCACCCAGACACCACTCAGGGGTGCACACCCAACACCACACAGAGTGCGACCCAACACCACACCGAGTAACACACGCAACACCACACACGAAGTGCACACCCACACCACACACGAGGGGCACACCCTCACCACACACGAGTGCACACCAGCCACCACACACGGAGTGCACACCGAACCACACACGAGTGCATCACCCGACACCACACACTAGTACATCACCCAACACAAAACCACGAGTGCGCACACAACACCAACACCGAGTGCACACCCAACACCACACACGAGTGCGCAACCCAACATCACAATCGGTACACAATCCCAAACACCAATACGAGGCACACCCGACAACACACACGAGTACACACCCAACACCACACACGAGTGCACACCCATCACAACACACGAGTGCACACCCAACACACCACACGAGTTTGCCTCACCCGGACACCACCACGAGGGTGCATCACCCGACACACTACACTAGTAAACACCCAACACCACACGAGTGCGCACCTCAAACACCACACACGAGGCACACCCAACAACCACACACGAGTGCACACCCAACACCACACACGAGGGGCATACCGACAACACACGAGTGCACACCCGACACAACACGAGTGCACACCCAACTACCACACACGAGTGACACACCCATCACCACCAACGAGTGCCAATCAACACCACACACGAGTGCCACACCCAACACGGCACCACGAGTGCACACCCGACACACACCCGAGGCACACCCAACTCCACACACGAGGTCACTCCGACACCACACACGCAGTGCACACCCGACACCACACACGAGTGGCGCACCCAACACCACCACACGAGTGCACCCACCCGACACCACGCACGAGTTGCACACCCGAACCACACATAGTACAACCAACTCCACCTGACGGCGCAAACCCCAACACCACACACGTGTGCACACCCAACACCACACAACGAGTGCGCCTCCCAACACCACACCACGAGTACCCACCCAACACCACAGACGAAGGTGTACACCCGACAACACACACAGAGTGCACCACCAACACCACACACGAGATGCACACCCAACACCCACCCCACGAGTGCACACCCGACACCACACACGAGTGCACACCCGACACCACACACTAGTACACACCCAACACCACACGAGTGCGCACCCAACACCACACACGAGTGCACACCCAACACCACACACGAGTGCGCACCCAACACCACACACGAGTGCACACCCAACACCACACACGAGTGCACACCCGACATACACACTCGAGGTGCCACCCAACACCACACACGAGTGCACACCCGACACCACACACGAGTGCACACCCGACACCACACACGAGTGCACACCCGACACCACACACGAGTGCACACCCGACACCACACACGAGGCACACCCCAACACCACCCCACGAGTGCAACCAACACACACACGAGTGCACATCAACATCACACACGAACGTGCACACCCAAACACCACACCGAGTGCACACCCAACACCACACACGAGTGCACACCCAACACCACACACGAGTGCACAACCAACATCACACACGAGTGCACACCCAACACCACACACGAGTGCACACCCAACATCACACACGAGTGCACACCCAACACCACACACGAGTGCACACCCAACACCACAACGACGTGCACACCCACACCACACACGAGTGCACAACCTCAAATCACCACACGATGTGCACACCCAAACACCACACACCGTGTGACACAACCAACATCTACACGAGTGCCACCAGACACCACACACGAATGTGCACATCCCGACACCACACCGAGTGCACACCACACCACACACGAACGTTCGCACAACCAACATCACACACGAGTGCACACACAACACCTCACACGAGTGCACACCAACACCACCACGAATTGCACCACCCAACACCACTCACGGAGTGCACACCCACACCATCACACGAGTGACACCCAACCCACACACGGTGACACACCAACACCACAAACGAGTGCACAACCCCAAACACACCACACACGAGGGGTTGCACACCCAACACCACACACGAGTGCACAAACCAAACACCCGCACGAGTGCACCACCCAACAAACCACACACGAGTTGCCACATTAAAACACCACCACCGAGGTGCACACACCAACACCACACACGAGTGCACAACCAACACCACACAAGGAGTGCACAACCAACATTCACCACACGAGTGCACACCCAAACCCACACGGAGTGCTAACAACCAACATTCACACCACGAGTGCTACACCTCCAACACCCACACACGAGTTGCACAACCAACACCATCACACGAGTACACAAAAAAAACCCCCCCCAACCCCACACACGAGTGCCACAACCAACACCACACACGAGTGCACACCCAACACCACACACGAGTGCACACCCAACACCACACACTAGTACTCACCCAACAAGAAGTGGCACTGATCTTCACAGCGTCAGACTGAAGGAAGATGAGGCGGACTTCTGATGTCGCACAAGCTATGACTTGCACTAGACAGGTGAGCAGCAGGGATACCAGCAGGTGGCAGCTAGGGATTGCACTAGACAGGTGAGCAGCAGGGATACCAGACAGGTGAGCAGCAGGGATACCAGACAGGTGAGCAGCAGGGATACCAGACAGGTGAGCAGCAGGGATACCAGACAACACAAATCAGTGCTTGATAAAAGAAAGTTCAGAATGTGGTAAACAAAGTCAGATTGTTTTACGATATCTCAGACATCATAGCTATCACAGAGACAAATTTAACCGATCTGATTACAGATGAAATAAGGACAGAGAAAGAGAAGAATGGTAGACAGTGCAACTTCACCAGCAACGAGGATCAGTAGTGCTTTGAAAAAAAATGAGAGTAATTGACAAAAAAGGGGGTTAAATGACTACATAGTGGGTGCCATTAAAATACTGGAATGAAATTTAGTAGTAACAGTGACCTACAATCCGCCACAAAAGCAGGAGGCTATACAAAAATATGTGAATGAACCACAACATGGTAGATCAACAATGACTCAACACAGCAAGAAGGTTGTAGAACTAAAGAGGAGCTAATTAAGCAATAGTGATTTCACCAACATTGGAAAAGACGCAATCTTGAATAAGTAAGATCGAATATGATAGGAATACATATATAGATTCGTGCCTTGTGGTGTTAAACAATGACGGGTAAATGGAGGTGAAGAAAATGTGAATAAGACTTCAGAGGAAACTTTTGAACGGGATTAAGAAAATTTCTAAATGCAATTGAAGCGGGAAGGAATGAAACTAGAGAAAAATCAGTGATTCGTTGATTGAGTTCCATGGCAGGGGTGGGAGGCAGAAGGGATTTTTTACACAAAGGTGAAGCAGATTCAAAGATATAATGTTCTAGGGAATAAAGAAAGGTTCAGAGAGCATGGAAAAAATGTGTGATAATGAAAACAAAATAAAACAAAAAAAATCAACAGAAACAAAACCACATGGATTAGGAGACCAAATGTCCAGCGGGAAATGTTTTAGTGGTCAACATCACAGAAAAGAAAACAGAGAAACCGCCAGTTAAATCGCCTGGAGGGAAGAGAAGGAAAACTACGAGATTTTAATTTATTTTTAAGGGGTACTGATGGTGGAAGTGATGGCTAATACTGAGGAACCCAAAGTTAATGTCACGCAAAACAACATCGGAAAAGATCGAGAAAAACTTGAGTGAGATGCAAAACTTAATAGGTTATGTCGAAACTTGAATTGGTGGTCATAATGAGTTCAAAAGGGACCCAGAAGGCACTGCCTGAACCACTAACTAGGATCCACCTCACGTTGTTTAATAAATTAAAAACAGTGGCCCAAAAGATCGAGGATAGAAAACAAACATAGTACACAATATTTAAGAAAGCACAGGGACAGGCAGGAAGAGTTGAACTTCAGATGCTCACCCAACACCACATACGAGTGCACAATCAACACCACACACGAGTGCACACCCAACACCACACACGAGTGCACAATCAACACCACACACGAGTGCACACCCAACACCACACACGAGTGCACAATCAACACCACAAACGAGTGCACACCCAACACCACCACGAGGCACAATCAACACCACACACGAGGCACACTCAACACCACACACGATTTTGCACAATCACACGCCACACGAGTGCACAACCAAACCCGCACACGAGTGCACAATCAAACACCGGCACAACGAACGTGCACAATCAACACCACACACGAGTGCACACCCAAACAGCCACACCACGACGTGCACAATCATACACCACACACGAGTTGCACAAGCAACATCACACACGGTGTGCACACCCAACACCACACACGAGTGCACACCATACTCCACACACGAGTGACTATCAAACACCACACCGAGTGCACAATCAACACCACACCACGTGTGCACACCCAACACACACACGAGTGCACAGAATCAACACGACACGACGATGTGGCACAATCAATACCCACACTCGGTTGCTACACCAACACCACTCACGAGTGCACAATCAACACACACACTGAGTGCACAATCAAGCACCGCATCACGAGTGCATACCATCACCAAACACGAGTGCCACAATCAACCACACACCGAGTGCTCAATCAAACCTCACACGGAGTGCACACCCAAACACCTCAACGAGTGCATCACCCAAACACCACAACGATGTGAACAATCAACACCACACACGAGTGCACAATCAACTCACACACGAGTGCACCACTCAACACGCACACGAGTGCACAATCCACTCCACACACGAGTGCACAATCTAACAACCGCACAACGAGTGCACAATCAACACACACACGAGTGCACAATAACACACGCACCACGAGTGCACAATCAACACCACACACGAGTGCACAATCAACGCGCACACGATGGGCCATTCAAACACCACACCGAGTGTGTACACCAACACCAATACGTGTGCCAACAACTCCAAACACGAGTGCACAATCAACACCGCACACGAGTGCACAATCTAAACCACGCACCGAGTGACAAATCAACACTCACACGACGTGCACAATCATACACCGCACACGAAGTGCACCATCACTCCACACAACGAGTGGACACCAACACCACATTACGAGTGCACCACCAACACACATCGAGTGCATCAATCAACACCACACACGAGTGTACACCAACACCACATTCGAGTGGCACACTCAAAACACACCTCGAGTGCACATCACACCGCATCACGTGGCACAATCAAACACCGACACCGATGTTGCACAATCAAACACCGCACAACCGGAGTGCACAATCAACACACACACGTGTGTTCACACAACACCACATACGATGTGCACAATCACACGCACACGGTGCACAATCAACACCACACACGAGTGCACAATCAACACAAACACGGAGTGCACACCAACAACCACATCGAGTGCAACACAACACCACAACACGAGTGCACACCTCAACACCACACACGATGTGCACACCCCAACACCACACACGAGTGCACAATCAAAACCACACACGTAGGGCACACCCAACACACACACACGAGTTCACAACCCAACACACAACGAGTGCACTACAATCAAACACCTCTCTCTGAGTGCACCACCCTACACCACACACGAGTGCACACCAACACCACAACACGCGTGCACACCCAACTCCCACACACGAGTGCACAATCTACCACCACACACGAGTGACACAAGCAACACGCACACGAGTGCTCAATATCAACGCACACGAGTGCCACAATCAACACCACACACGAGTCACAATCATCTACCACTACAGAGTGCACAAATCAACACACACAGAAGTGCACAACTCAACCACGACACGAGTGCACAAATCAAAACCACCACACGAGGTGCACACCCAACACCACACACGTGGTTCAAACTCAAACCACACACGAGTGCTACAATCAACACCGCACACGGAGTGCACAATCAACACCACACACCAATGTGCACAAATCAAAACACCACACACGAGTGCACAATCAAACACGCACACGATGTGCACAAATCAACCCACACACGACGTGCACAGACCCAAAAGACACTCACGGAGTGCTTAATCAACACCACCATCGAGTGACACAAATCAACACCAACACGAGTGCACAATCAACACCACACACGTAGTGCACAATCAACACCGGCACACGATGTGCACAATCACACTACACACGACGTGCACACCCAAACCACACACGAGTGCACACCAAACACCCAAACACAGGAGTGCACACCAACACACACACGACGGCACCCCAACACGCACCGAGTGCACACCAACACCACTACACGAGTGCACAATAAACACCGCACACGAGTCGCCCATCCCAACTCCACACTCGAGCTGCACACTCCAACACCGCACACGAGGCCATCCCAAACACCACACACGATGCAAACCCAACACCAACTCGAGTTCACCCCTACACCACACACGAATGTGCACACCCAACCTCCCGCACACGAGTGCAAATCAACACTGACACACGAGTGCACAATGTCAAACACCGCACACGAGTGACACAACAACACCACACACGAGTGCCTATCAACACCGCACACGAGTGCACACCAACAACGCACACGAGTGCACACCCAACACACAACGTGGTGCACACCAACACCCCACACACGAGGCACAACCCAATACCGCACATCGAGTGCACACCAACACCACACCACGAGTGCACACCAACACCACACACGAGTGCACACCCAAACACCTCACACGAGTTCACACCCAAACACCACTCACGGAGTGACACCCAACACCGCCACACGAGTTCACACCCAACACCGCACACGAGTGCACACCCAACACCGCACACGAGTGCACACCCAACACCGCACACGAGTGCACACCCAACACCACACACGAGTTCACACCCAACACCGCACACGAGTGCACACCCAACACCACACACGAGTGCACACACCAACACCGCACACGAGTGACACAATCAACACCACAACACGAGTGCACAATCAAACACCGCACACGAGTGCACAACAAACCACACACGAGTTCACACCAAACACCGCACGCGAGGTGCACACCCAAACACCAACACGAGTGCACCCCAACCACACACGAGTGCACACTCAACTCCACACACGTGTTCCACCCAACTCCTCACCCGAGTGCTACACCAACACCACCACACGAGGTCACACCCACACACCACACACGAGTGCACACAACGCCACACACGAGTGCACACCCAACACCACACACGAGTGCACACCCAACACCACACACGAGTGCACACCCAACACCACACACGAGTGCACACCCAACACCACACACGAGTGCACACCCAACACCACACACGAGTGCACACCCAACACCACACACGAGTGCACACCCAACACCACACACGAGTTCACACCCAACACCACACACGAGTGCACACCCAACACCACACACGAGTTCACACCCAACACCACACACGAGTGCACACCCAACACCACACACGAGTGCAACCCAACTCCACACACGAGTGCACACCCAACACCACACACGAGTGCACACCCAACACCACACACGAGTGCACACACCAACACCACACACGAGTGCACACCCAACACCACACACGAGTGCCAACACCCAACCACCAAACCACGAGTTCACACCCCACACCGCACACGAGTGCACACCAACAACCGCACACGATGTGCACACCCAACACACACACGAGTCACACCAACAACCGCACACGAGTGCACACCCAACACCGACAGAGTGCACACCCGACACCACACATCGATGTTCACACCAACACACACACGAGTGCACACCCAACACCGCACACGAGTTACACAAACACCACACACGAGTTCACACCTCCAACACCGCCACGAGTGCACACCCAACACCACACTCGAGTGCACCCAACACGCACACGAGTGCACACCCGACACCACCCACAGAGGTTCTACAACCAAACACTACCACGCGATGTGCACAACCCAACACCGCACACGAGTTCACAACCTAACACGCACACGAGTGCACACCAATCACTTCACACTACGGTGGCTCACCCAACCCCCCACACACGAGTGCACACCCACACCGACCGTGTGCACACAAACACCGCACACGATGCACACCGGACCGACACCAACACGAGTACACACCCAACAACCGCACACAGTGCACAGTACCCAACCACCGCACCACGAATGCACACCAAAACCACACACGAGTTACACCAACACCGCACACGAGTGCACACCAACACCACAACTGAGGGCACACCAACACCACAACAATGTGCGACACCCAACACACACACAAGTGCGCACCCAACACCACACACAAGTGCACACCCAACACCACACACAAGTGCGCACCCAACACCACACACAAGTGCACACCCAACACCACACACAAGTGCGCCACCCAACACCAACACAAGTGCGCACCCAACACCACAACAAGTGCGCACCCAAACACACACACAACGTGCGACCCAACACCACACCACGAGTGACACACAACACCACACACGGTTCACACCCAAAACTCCGCTCACGAGGCCACACACAACACCGCACACGAGTGCACACCCAACACCACACACGAGTGCACACCCAACACCGCACACGAGTGCACACCCAACACCACACACGAGTGCACACCCAACACCGCACACGAGTGCCACACCGACCACCACACACGAGTGCACACCAACACTCGACACGAAGTGCACACCGACACCACCCCCCCCCCCCTCACACGAGTGCACACCAAAAACACCACACACGGGCACACCCGACACCACACACGAGTGCACACCCGACACCACACACGAGTGCACACCAAACACCACACACGAGTGCACACCCAACATCACACAGGAGTGCGCACCCAACACCACACACGAGTACACACGCAACACCACGCACGAGTGCACACACGACAACACACACGAGTGCACACCCATCACTACACACGAGTGCACACCCAACACCACACACGAGTGCACACCCGACACCACACACGAGTGCACACCCGACACCACACACTAGTACACACCCAACACCACACGAGTGCGCACACAACACCACACACGAGTGCACACCCAACACCACACACGAGTGCGCACCCAACACCACACACGAGTACACACCCAACACCACACACGAGTGCACACCCGACAACACACACGAGTACACACCCAACAACCACACACTGACGGCACACCATCAACACACCCACGAGTGCACACCCTACACCACACACGAGTGCACAACCAGACACCACACACGAGGTGCACACCCGACACCACACACGATACGTTGCACACCAAGCACCACACACGATGGTGACACTACACACGCAGAGTGCACACCGACACCACACACTAGTACACACCAACACCACACGAAGTGCGCACCCCAACAATACACGAGTGCACACCCAACACCACACACGAGTGCGCACCCAACACCACACACGAGTACACACGCAACACCACACACGAGTGCACACCCGACACACACACGAGTGCACACCCATCACCACACAGAGGGCAACCAAGCACCCACACACGAGTGCACACCCCCCCCCCCCCCCCCCCCCCCCCCCCCCCCCCCCCCCCACCCCCCCCCCCCCCCACCCCTCCCCCCCCCCCCGACCACCACACACGAGTGCACACCCGACACCACACACTAGTACACACCCAACACCACACGAGTGCGCACACAACACCACACACGAGTGCACACCCAACACCACACACGAGTGCGCACCCAACACCACACTCGAGTACCACACCAAACACCCACACGAGTTGGCACACCGACAATCACACGAGCTACACACCCAACACCACACACGAGTGCACACCCATCACAACACACGAGTGCACACCCAACACCACACACGAGTGCACACCCGACACCACACACGAGTGCACACCCGACACCACACACATAGTACACAACCAACACCACCCCCAACGTGTGCGCCACCCAACACCACACAACGTGTGGCAACCAAACACCACACACGAGTGCACACCCAACACCACACACGAGTGCATACCCGACAACACACACGAGTGCACACCCGACACCACACACGAGTGCACACCCAACACCACACACGAGTGCACACCCAACACCACACACGAGTGCACAATCAACACCACACACGAGTGCACACCCAACACGGCACGAGTGGCCCACCCCGCACACACCACGAGTGGCACCACCCAATCACCACACACGAGTGCACACCCGACACCACACACGAGTGCACACCCGACACCACACACGAGTGCGCACCCAACACCACACACGAGTGCACACCCGACACCACGCACGAGTGCACACCCGACACCACACACTAGTACACACCCAACACCACATGAGTGCGCACCCAACACCACACACGAGTGCACACCCAACACCACACACGAGTGCGCTCCCAACACCACACACGAGTACACACCCAACACCACAGACGAGTGACCACCCGACAACACACACGAGTGCACACCCAACACCACACACGAGTGCACACCCAACACCACACACGAGTGCACACCCGACACCACACACGAGTGCACACCCGACACCACACACTAGTTACACACCAGCACCCACGACGTGCGCACAACACCCACACACGAGTTGCACACACACACCACACACGAGTGCGCACCAAAACACCACACACGGAGTACACACCCAACAACACAACGAGTGCCACCGACAACACACACGAGTGCAACACCCTACACCACACACGAGTGCACAATCCCAACACACACACGAGTGCACACCCGAACACACTACGAGTGCACACCCGACACCAACACGAGTGACACACCCGACACCACACACGAGTGCAACCATACACCACACACGAGTACACACCCAAAACCCTCAGAGAGCAAACCAACATCACACACGAAGTGCACACCCAACACCACACACGCGGCAACCAACACCACACACGAGTGCACACCCACACCTACACGTGTGCACACCCCAACACCACACACGATGCAACCAACACCACACACGTGTGCACAGCAACATCACCACAAGTGTGCCACACACAACACACAACGGTGCAACACCCAACACCACAACGAGTGAGGTACCCACCAACACACATCACGATTGTGCACAAACCAACATCACACACGAGTGGCACACCAACCCAACACACGAGGGCACAACCACATATACACGAGTGCACACCCGCACCACACACCGAGTGCACACCCGACACTACACCACGAGTGCACACAACACCACCACACGAGTGGCCAACCCAACATCACACACGAGTGCACACCCAACCCACACACGTAGTGCACACCCCAACACCACAACGAGTGCACACCCAACACCACACACGAGTGCACACCCAACACCACACACGAGTGCACACCCAACACCACACACGAGTGCACACCCACACCACACTCGAGTGCACGTGCACAACCAACACCAACACGAGTCACACCCAACACCCACACGGAGTGCACATCCAACACCACACACGAGTGCACACCCAACACCACACACGAGTGCACAATAAACACCACACACGAGTGCACACCCAACACCACACACGAGGTGCACAACCACACCCTCACGAGTGCACAACCAACATCACACACGAGTGCCACACCCAACACCCACTACAACCGCGTGCACAACACATCACACACGAGTGCACACCAACACCACACACCGGGGGGGGGGATGTGCACAACCAACACAACACACGAGTACACACCAACACCACACAGTAGTGCACAACAACACACTCACGAGTGACACCCACACCACACACGAGTGCACACCCTCATACACACACACGAGTGCAACCCAACACCATCACACGAGTGCACACCCAACACTTCACACGAGTGCACACCAACACACACACGAGTGCACACCCAAACACACACACGTGTGCACACCCAACACCACACACGAGTTCAACACCCAACACCACATCCGATGTTGCACCACCCAACACCACACCACGAGTTCACACCAACACCCACACACGGAGGGCAAAACACCCAACCCACACAGAGTGCACACCCAACACCCACGCACGAGTGACACCCAACACCCACACACGAGTGCACAACCATACACCACACACGAAGATGCACACCCAAACACCACACACGAGTGCACACCCAAAACCACCTCACACACGAGTGCACACCCAACACCACACACGAGTTCACACCCTTAAACACGCCCACGGAAGTGCACACCCACACACACTCGAGTGCACACCAACACACACACGAGTTACACCAACACCGCCCACGAGTGAACACCCACACAGCACAACGATGTGCAACACCGACACCACCCACACGAGTTCACAACCCAACACCACACACGAGTGCACACCCAAACACGCACAGAGTTCACACAAACACCACACCACGAGTTCACACCCAACACCGCACACGAGTGGCACAACCAACACCACAAACGACGTGCCACCCAACACCGCACACGAGTGCACTCCGACACTCACACGGTTCACACCCAACACCACACACGAAGTGCACACCCAACACCACACACGAGTGCACACCAACACCCACCCACACAAGTGCGCACCCACACCACACACAAGTGCGACCCACCACCACACACAAGTGCACACCCAACACCACACACAGTGCGCACAACCAACACCACTCACAGTGCAACCCACACCCACACACAAGTGCTCACCCAACACCACACACAAGTGCGCACCCAACCCACTCTCAAGTGCGCACACCAAACACCACACACAAGTTGCAGCACCAATCACCACACACGGAGTGCACACCCAAACACCACACACGAGTTCACACCAACACCGCACACGAGTGCTCACCAACACCGCACACGAGTGCACACCCACCAACACACGAGTTCACCCAACACCGCACACGAAGTGCAAACCCAAACCACACACGAGTTGCACACCCACACGCACCGAGTGCACACCGACACCACACCACGAGTGCACACCAACACGCACACGAGTGCACACCCGACACCACACACGAGTGCACACCCAACACCAACACGAGTGCACACCCGACACACCTCACCGAGTGCACACCGACACCACACACGGTGCCACCAAAACACCACACACGAGTGCACACCCAACCTCACACAGGAGTGCGCACCAAACCACACACGTGTACACACGCAAACAACACGCACGAGTGCAACCGACAACACAACCACGAGTGCACACATAATCACTACACACGAGTGCACACCCCAACAACCACACCACGAGTGCACACCCGACAACCACACACGAGTGCACACCCGACACCCCTCCCCCCCCCCCCCCCCCCCCCCCCCCCCCCCCCCCCCCCCCCCCCCCCCCCCCCCCCCCCCCCCCCCCCCCCCCCCCCCCCCCACTAGTACACACCCAACACCACCACGAGGTGCGACAACAACACCACACACGAGTGCACACACAAAACACCACACACGAAGTGCGCACCCAACACACACACGAGTACCCACCAAACACCACACCACGCGTGCCACCCGACAACACACACGAGTACACCACCCAATCCCACATCACGAGTGACACCCCATCAACACACACGAGTGCACACCCAACACCACACACGAAGTAGCAACACCCGGACACCACACACGAGTGCACACCCGACACACTGAACACGAAGTGCACACCAAACACCACACACGAGTGCACACCCTACACCACGCACGAGTGCACACCCGACACCACACACTAGTACACACCCAACACCACACGAGTGCGCACCCAACACCACACACGAGTGCACACCCAACACCAACTCACGAGTGCGCAGCCCAACACCAACACGATGTACACACGCCAACACCACACACGAGTGCTCACGACACACACACGAGTGCACACCATCACCACTCACGAGATGCTCACCCAGCACCACCGAAGTGCACACCGACACCACACCCGATGTGCACACCCGAACACCACACACGAGTACACACCCAACACCACACGAGGGCGCACAAACACCAACACACGAGTGCCACACCCAACAAACACTCGAAGTTCGCCCCAACATCACACTCGAGTACACACCCAACACCACACCGAGTGCACACCCGCCAACACACACGGTACACACCCAACCAAACACGAGTGCACACCCATCTCAACACACGAGTGCACACCATCACCACCACACGAGGCACACCCGACACCACACACGAGGCCACACACGACACCACACACTAGTACACACCAAACAACTCTCACGGAGTGCGCACCAAAACACCACACACGAGTGCACACCCAACACCACACACGAGTGCACACCAACACCACTCACGAGTGCCTACCGACAACAACACACGAGTTGCACACCCGACCACCACACAACGAGTGCACACCCAACACCACACACGAGTGCACACCCAACACCACACACGAGTGCACAATCAACACCACACACGAGTGCACACCCAACACCGCACACGAGTGCACACCCGACACCACACACGAGTGCACACCCAACACCACACACGAGTGCACACCCGACACCACACACGAGTGCACACCGACACCACACCACGATGTGGGCACGCACAAACACCCACACGAGTGCACACCCGCACCCCGACGAGTGCACACACGAACACCAAACTAGTAACACCCAACACACTTGAGTGCGCTCCCAACACCACACACGAGTGCACCACCCAGAAACACCACACTACGAGTGCGCTCCCAACACCACACACGAGTACCTAACCCAACACACAGACGAGAGTGAACACCCGACAAACACACACGAGTGCACCCAACACCACACACGAGTGCACACCCAACACCACACACGAGTGCACACCCGACACCACACACGAGTGCACACCCGACACCACACACTAGTACACACCCAACACCACAAGAGTGCGCACCCAACACCACACACGAGTGCACACCCAACACCACCACACCGAGTGGCGCACCCCAACACCACACACGAGTACACACCCAACACCACACACGAGTGCACACCCGACAACACACACGAGTGCACACCCAACACCACACACGAGTGCACACCCCCCACACCCAACACCACACATTCGAGTGCTCACCGACACCACACACGAGTGCACACCCGACCACACACGAGTGCACACCCGACCACCACACACGATGTGCACACCCACACCACAACACGAAGTGCAACCCAACAACCACTCGAGTGCACAACAACATCACACACGAGTGCACACCCAAACACCATCACGAAGTGACCCCCAAACCACCCCACCCGAGTGCACCCCAACACCACACCGAGTGCACAACCCAACACACACACGACGTGCACACCAACACCACACAGAGTTGCACAGCCCTAAAATCACACACGAGGTGCACACCAAACACCACACACGAGTGCACACCCCAACACCACACCTCGAGTTGCCACCCAAACACCACACACGAGTGCACATACCAACATCACACACGGAGTGCACACCCAACACCACTCCACGAGTGCAAACCAACATCTTACCGAGTGCACACCCGAACCACAACGAGTGCCACACCGACACACACACGAGTGCACACCCAACACCCCACACACGATGTGCACAAACAACATCACACACGAGTGCACACCCAACACACACAACGAGTGCACACCAACCACCACCACGAGTGCACACCCAACACCACAACGAGTGCACACTCAACACCACACCACGATGTGGCACAACCAACACCACACACGAAGTGCACACCCAACACCACACACGAGTGCAGACCAAACACCACACTCGAGTGACACACCCAACACTCACCGAGTGCACAACCAACACCCACACACGTGTGCCACACCCAACACCACACACGGAGTGCACAATAAACACCTCACACGAGTGCACTCCCATCACCACACCGAGTGCACATCCAAACACCACACACGGTCGCCACAACCAACAATCACACACGAGTGCACACCAAACACCACCACACGAGTGCACAACAAACATCACACACGAGTGCACACCCAACCACCACCAGAGTGCTCAACCAACACCACACCGAGTGCACCCGACAAACACACAGAGTACACACAACACAACACGAGTTGCACACCCTCTAACACACGAGTGCACACAACACCACACACGCGTGCACAACCCGACACCACACACGAGTGCACACCCGACACCTCACGCGAGTGCACACACAAATCCACCACACCGAGTGCACACCCTACACCACGCACGAGTGCACACCCGACACCACACACTAGTACACCACCAACACCACTCGGAGGCGCACCCAGACACCACTCAGGGGTGCACACCCAACACCACACAGAGTGCGACCCAACACCACACCGAGTAACACACGCAACACCACACACGAAGTGCACACCCACACCACACACGAGGGGCACACCCTCACCACACACGAGTGCACACCAGCCACCACACACGGAGTGCACACCGAACCACACACGAGTGCATCACCCGACACCACACACTAGTACATCACCCAACACAAAACCACGAGTGCGCACACAACACCAACACCGAGTGCACACCCAACACCACACACGAGTGCGCAACCCAACATCACAATCGGTACACAATCCCAAACACCAATACGAGGCACACCCGACAACACACACGAGTACACACCCAACACCACACACGGTGCACACCCATCACAACACACGGGTGCACACCCAACACACCACACGAGTTTGCCTCACCCGGACACCACCACGAGGGTGCATCACCCGACACACTACACTAGTAAACACCCAACACCACACGAGTGCGCACCTCAAACACCACACACGAGGCACACCCAACAACCACACACGAGTGCACACCCAACACCACACACGAGGGGCATACCGACAACACACGAGTGCACACCCGACACAACACGAGTGCACACCCAACTACCACACACGAGTGACACACCCATCACCACCAACGAGTGCCAATCAACACCACACACGAGTGCCACACCCAACACGGCACCACGAGTGCACACCCGACACACACCCGAGGCACACCCAACTCCACACACGAGGTCACTCCGACACCACACACGCAGTGCACACCCGACACCACACACGAGTGGCGCACCCAACACCACCACACGAGTGCACCCACCCGACACCACGCACGAGTTGCACACCCGAACCACACATAGTACAACCAACTCCACCTGACGGCGCAAACCCCAACACCACACACGTGTGCACACCCAACACCACACAACGAGTGCGCCTCCCAACACCACACCACGAGTACCCACCCAACACCACAGACGAAGGTGTACACCCGACAACACACACAGAGTGCACACCCAACACCACACACGAGTGCACACCCAACACCACACACGAGTGCACACCCGACACCACACACGAGTGCACACCCGACACCACACACTAGTACACACCCAACACCACACGAGTGCGCACCCAACACCACACACGAGTGCACACCCAACACCACACACGAGTGCGCACCCAACACCACACACGAGTACACACCCAACACCACACACGAGTGCACACCCGACATACACACTCGAGGTGCCACCCAACACCACACTCGAGTGCACACCCCTACACCACACACGAGTGCACACCCGACACCACACACGAGTGCACACCCGACACCACACACGAGTGCACACCCCGACACCACACACGAGGCACACCCCAACACCACCCCACGAGTGCAACCAACACACACACGAGTGCACATCAACATCACACACGAACGTGCACACCCAAACACCACACCGAGTGCACACCCAAACACACCACCACGAGTGCACCACCCAACACCACACACGAGTGCACAACCAAATACACACACGAGTGCACACCCACACCCCACACACGAGTGCACAGCCAAAATCACACACGAGTGGGCACACCCAAACACCACACACGAGTGCACACCCAACACCACAACGACGTGCACACCCACACCACACACGAGTGCACAACCTCAAATCACCACACGATGTGCACACCCAAACACCACACACCGTGTGACACAACCAACATCTACACGAGTGCCACCAGACACCACACACGAATGTGCACATCCCGACACCACACCGAGTGCACACCACACCACACACGAACGTTCGCACAACCAACATCACACACGAGTGCACACACAACACCTCACACGAGTGCACACCAACACCACCACGAATTGCACCACCCAACACCACTCACGGAGTGCACACCCACACCATCACACGAGTGACACCCAACCCACACACGGTGACACACCAACACCACAAACGAGTGCACAACCCCAAACACACCACACACGAGGGGTTGCACACCCAACACCACACACGAGTGCACAAACCAAACACCCGCACGAGTGCACCACCCAACAAACCACACACGAGTTGCCACATTAAAACACCACCACCGAGGTGCACACACCAACACCACACACGAGTGCACAACCAACACCACACAAGGAGTGCACAACCAACATTCACCACACGAGTGCACACCCAAACCCACACGGAGTGCTAACAACCAACATTCACACCACGAGTGCTACACCTCCAACACCCACACACGAGTTGCACAACCAACACCATCACACGAGTACACAAAAAAAACCCCCCCCAACCCCACACACGAGTGCCACAACCAACCACCACAACAGGAGTTGCACTACCCAACACCACACACGAGTTGCACACCCAACACCACACACTGGTCTCACCCAACAAGAAGTGGCACTGATCTTCACAGCGTCAGACTGAAGGAAGATGAGGCGGACTTCTGATTTTGTCGCACAAGCTATGACTTGCACTAGAAGCGTGAGCAGCAGGGATCCAGCAGGTGGCAGCTAGGGATACAGACAGGTGAGCAGCAGGGATACCAGACAGGGTGAGCAGCAGGGATACCAGACAGGTGAGCAGCAGGGATACCAGACAGGTGAGCAGCAGGGATACCAGACAACACAAATCAGTGCTTGATAAAAGAAAGTTCAGAATGTGGTAAACAAAGTCAGATTGTTTTACGATATCTCAGACATCATAGCTATCACAGAGACAAATTTAACCGATCTGATTACAGATGAAATAAGGACAGAGAAAGAGAAGAATGGTAGACAGTGCAACTTCACCAGCAACGAGGATCAGTAGTGCTTTGAAAAAAAATGAGAGTAATTGACAAAAAAGGGGGTTAAATGACTACATAGTGGGTGCCATTAAAATACTGGAATGAAATTTAGTAGTAACAGTGACCTACAATCCACCACCAAACAGCAGGAGGCTATAACAAAAATATGATGAATGAACCACAACAATGGTAGATCCAACAATGATAACAGCAAGAAGAGTTGTAGAACTAAAGAGGAGCTATTAAGCAATAGTGATTTCAACAACAATGGAAAAGACGCATCTTGAATAAGTAAGATCGAATATGATAGGACATACAATATATAGTTTCCAGTGCCTTGTGGTGTTAAACAATGACGGGTAAATGGCAGGTGAAGAAAATGAGAAATAAGACTTCAGAGGAAACTTTGAAGGGATAAGAAAATTTCTAAATGCAATTAAGCGGGAAATGAAACTAGATGAAAAATCAGTGATTCGTTGATTGAGTTCCATGGCAGGGGTGGGAGGCAGAAGGGAATTTTTTACACAAAGGGAGCAGATTCAAAGATAAAGTTCTAGGGAATAAAGAAAGGTTCAGGAGCATGGAAAAATGTGTGATAATGAAACAAAATAAAACAAAAAAATAAACAGAAACAAAACCACAAGGATTAGGAGACCAAATGTCCAGCGAAACTGTTTTAGTGTCACATCAACAGAAAGACAACAGAGAACCAGCAGGTAAATCGCCTGGAGAAGGAAGGAAACTACGAGATTTTAAATTATTTAATAAGGTACTGATGGTGGAAGTGATGGCAATACCTGAGACCCAAAGTAAATGTCACGCAAACAACATCGGAAAAGATGAGAAAAACTTGAGTGAGATGCAAACATTAATAGGTAATGTGAACTGAATAGGTGTCATAATGAATTCAAAAGGGAACAGAAGCACTGCCTGAACCACTAACTAGGATCCACCACACGTTGTTAGATACATAACAGTTGCCAAAGATCGAGAAGAAAACAAACATAGTCACAATATTTAAGAAAGAAGACAGGCAGGAAGAGTTGAACTTCAGATATGCATACCATACAAGAAGAATGAAGAAGATTATGAGATGGAGAATAGAAGCACACGGAAGGAAGTGTTTTCGTGAACAATCTCTAGCACGAATTGCAAATCTGTTTGAGTCCATCTACAGAGTAAGAAAAATGAGACAGAATAAAGAAGGAAGTTTGGATTACGTTTTCTTGGACTGAAAGAATGCATTTGATAATCTACCTCTAAAATAACTGTAACAACAAATATGAGGAACAAGCAGGAAATTCAGAGAAAACACTCTGATGGATCAAAGATTGCCTTAGAAGCAGGAAACAAAGATTGATTGTCTAAGAAACGATGGTAAAATGAAGAGTTGCAACCTGAGGAGTTCCTTAAAGATCAGTATTAAGACCAGAACTATTTATATTGTATACGTGAATGACATATATAAGAGACTAAGTCAGAAGTGTCTGCTGACGATGCAAAACTATTTAGAAGAACAAAACCCGAAGAGAGCAAGGAAAGGGTATAAATGAATTTGAAGAAACCTCAACTCTGATCAGAAAAGTGGATATTTGAATTAAAAACTACGAAATGCAACATTATGAAGACTAAGGATGTGGAAGAAGATGGAAACCTGAGGATAAACTAGTGGACAGAAACTGCAGACTTTACGAGAGGTCTTGGGATGAGTATAATGCCAAGAATATCGCCTGAGGCGCACATCAACCCTTTAATCTTAACAGCCAATACTCGTTTGGTAAATTTGAGAGTAGTGTTCATGACTCTAAACAAACAGTCATTCATGACTATCATACGTGAAGCCCATCTTGGATCATACTGCATCATACTGCATCATGCTGCATCATGCTGCATCATGCTGAAACAGCCTGGAACCACCACTTAATAAAGTATGTAAGGGTGCAGACGAAAGTGAAAAATGTATGTAATTATGGTATTTTCTAGGCTATGGAGAATGCGCTGTGAGTAAATGCTAAATAAACTGAACTTGAGGACATTAAAGGAGAGAAGAACAAGGGAAGACACGGTAACAACGTACAAAATATGAAAAAAATAAAATGATAGGGAAGATGATAATAGCCTTCAAAACAAAACCCAGGAACATGATCCTAAAGACGATGAGTCGGGAATTTCAGGAAGTTTATCTTAAGTTTCTTCTCGACTAGTAAGTCGAATGACTGAGACGGAGTGAATCTGGCTAACAGCAAGGTAACAGGTGGGGTCAGGAGCTAGAGCTCGATCCCTATAGCCACATGTAGATATGCACAATACATAATTTTGTATAGGTAAGTACAATACACATGCATATATACACACACACATATAAAAGACATACACAGAATAAAATACTCGAGAAGGTTCGTGTTTCTGGAAGAGACGAACCCGAGCAAATAAACACCTTGACATATAACATAAACTGACGTGTTGATAAGTTATACTAAATTTGGTATTAAACAACCAGTAAACAAAATAAAGGAGAGACGAAGGAAATTATATAGTGTAGACAAGGAACGAGAGAGGCTTTATATAGTGTAGACAAGGAACGAGACAGGCTTTATATAGTGCAGACAAGGAACGAGACCAGGCTTTATATAGTGTAGACAAGGAACGAGACAGGCTTTATATAGTGTAGACAAGGAACGAGACAGGCTTTATATAGTGTAGACAAGGAACGAGACAGGCTTTATATAGTGTAGACAAGGAACGAGACAGGCTTTATATAGTGCAGACAAGGAACGAGACAGGCTTTATATAGTGTAGACAAGGAACGAGACAGGCTTTATATAGTGTAGACAAGGAACGAGACAGGCTTTATATAGTGCAGACAAGGAACGAGACAGGCTTTATATAGAGTAGACAAGGAACGAGACAGGCTTTATATAGTGTAGACAAGGAACGAGACAGGCTTTATATAGTGTAGACAAGGAACGAGACAGGCTTTACATAGTGCAGACAAGGAACGAGACAGGCTTTATATAGTGTAGACAAGGAACGAGACAGGCTTACATAGTGCAGACAAGGAACGAGACAGGCTTTATATAGTGTAAGACAAGGAACGAGACAGGCTTTATATAGTGTAGACAAGGAACGAGACAGGCTTATATAGTGTA
>NC_069416.1:5571628-5581908 GCF_026875155.1 Cherax quadricarinatus
GCTAGTGTATGCGTGTGGTGACGAGGGAATGTGTGTAATGATGATGTCAGATGTGTGAGCACCAAGACAGATGTGTGGTGACGAAGACAGATGTCTGATGGTCGAGAGTTTGTTGTGAGGAAAACAGGACTGGAATGGTGAACATAGCAGTACGTGGCGATGCTGGATGACGTATAGTTTGTTGCTAGTGTATGTGTGAGGTGACAAGGCATGTATGACGTGACAAGGGCACATGTGAAGTGACAAGGGCAAGTATAAGGTGAAGAGAGTGTGTCACAGGTGATAAGGGCATGGATAATATGACAAGGGCAAGTATGAGGCGACAAAGGCATGTATGAGGTTACATGAGCATGAATGAGGTGACAGTGAAAAGTATGAGATAAAAAAGGCATGTGTGAGGTGACACTGACATACAGGGTGTCCCGTAGCTCGATCGCTAGAGCACTCAGCTCACACACTGAGGTCCGGGGTTCGAATCTCCTCCGGTACGGCTGGAAAACATTAGGGACGTGTTTCCATAAGACACCTGCTGTTCTTGTTCACCTACCAGTGTGAAATGAGTACCTGGGTGCTAGTGGACTGGTGTGGGTCGCATCCTGGGACAAAACTGACCTAATTTACCCGAAATGCTCTGCATAACAGAGTGCTTAATATACATTAGTATGTCACTGATGTCAGCTATGGTCTGTATACCTTGTACTTGTAGTAAGTAAAGATATTATTATCATTATATTATGAGGTGACAAGGGGATGTATGAGGCGACAACGGTAGATATTTGGTGACTAAATTTGATGGTTTGTGACGAAAACGAGAGTGACTGAGAGAGCAGGTGTTTGACACCAGCAGGTGTATGTTTGTACCAGCAGGTGTATGCTTGCACCAGCAGGTGTATGTCGACACTAGCAGGTGTATGTTGACACTAGCAGGTGAATGTTGACACTAGCAAGTGTATGTTGACACTAGCAGGTGTATGTTGACACAAGCAGGTGAGTAGTGAAACCAGCAGGTGAGTAGTGACACCAGCAGGTGAGTAGTGACACCAGCAGGTGAGTGGTGACACCAGCAGGTGAGTGGTGACACCAGCAGGTGAGTGGTGACACCTGCAGGTGAGTGGTGACACCAGCAGGTGAGTGGTGACACCTGCAGGTAAGTGGTGACGAGACGATGTGAGAGGTTACAGGTGTGTAGGTGTGTAGACGCGTGGTGACTAAGGTAGGTGTGTCGTGATGAGGGCAGGTATGTGGTGTCCAGGACAGACGTGCAAGTGGTGACTGAGTCAGGTGTATTTTGATGAGGATGTGTTTGAGGTTTCAAAGACAAGTGTGTAATGATGTGTGTAGCAGATTCACGATTTATTTCTGCTGGAAAGAGCCAGTGTCGAGGTTCACCACCTTCATCACTTAATATCACCTTGCCACACAACTCTGCTTCTCCTCCCACTTGACAAACGAGAAAACTTTCTGTTCTAAAGTGTCTGCTGGGACTAGTCAGGCCAAGATGGACCAATCTAGATGCTGGTGAGGTTAAGTCTCTTAGGCCTTCTGGGTGTTAGGCGAGAGGCAGATGATTCTGGGTGTTAGGCGAGAGGCAGATGAAGGAGAATATGTGAGAAAATGGTTTATTAAAAGACAAGGAGAGGAGGGATGGAGTGGTGGAGAAAATTTTTATGAAGTAGCAAGAGATAAAATAAAAGTTAATAAGTGTTTCAATTCACGAATTATGAGGTTTAGAATAAAGGATGGATGGAGAAGTGTGTTATAATAATATATTTCACGGACTAGAGGAGTGTAGAAGACCGAGACATTGTGAGTTAGGTAAATATTGTGTGTGTTTTGAGCCAAGTGAGAATAAATATTCTAGGTGTGTGTGGTGTTTTAGGGATTAATAATAATGGGATCATCTGTATGGGAAGTATGTAAATATTCTCTTTAAGGAAAATAGAATAAATAAGAATACGAAATTTGATATGATATAATTACTAACGGCAGTTCATTAGACTATTAATAAATCAGTGACTCCTTCGAAGACTTTGGGATACGCATGATTTTAGGGAAACATCTGATTTTTTCAGTGCTGTTATTTAACTGATGCAACAGTTAAAGTAAGAGACACGATATACAAGGCAAATTACATAAGTGGGTATGACAGAATGAAAGTGAATAAACTAGACAGATATATTTCGGTCACCGTAAGATCCGAAAAAATGTAAACCCGTATTGATAACCCCGGTCCTCTATACCTCAATACACGCTACTCATAAAGTTGAGAGTGCAGTATAAGTTGATAATGCAGTAAGGAATTAACGTTGAAGACATGAAGGTGAAACAGAAGAGGCATTTACAAGCCATATGGGAACTAATCTCCAAATTTCTTCAATAAAACTGGTAAATTATAGCATGAAAATCTAATTTAAAACATTCAGAGAGACCAATATCACAAAAACGAACAATTACATTAATTTTGAAGACGTTCAGAAGGTGCATTAATAAGTTATCAGTATCGATGAGTTGAACATGAAAGGTTGTGACTCTCACAAATTCTTTTTTCCAACGAGGCAAAATGAGACCAACACAGACCAGAATCGATAAAAATATTTTCTAAGTAAGAACTGGTGTTGCTGGCGCACAGATGTTATATACAGGGAAATATATGACGTTAATATAAGCTTGGATAACCAAATTAAGTCAAACATTTAAATTTATTCCTAATCAGAATGGCGTTCTCCAATTATTTCACAGCAACCAACCTAACTAATAAAACTGGTACCTTATAACGTACACAGTCTAATAACAGGAATTATTTCCTTTGAGGTAAACAAATCAGCACTAAAAGTGTAAAGTTAACCGGAAGACGCATTTACCAGTTATTACACAGAATCAACAAAATTTTCACCCACACAGCTTACACTAAGGAACCGCCTCATCCATCCTCATACGAAGTATCATTTTAATCAGAAGTATCATTTTAATCACGGTTGAGAGACTGATTACCTCAAAACTATTCCTATTCTTCACCATTCTCCTTTGTATGGACTGATGAAGCCACTGTGTGGCGAAACGTTTCCTCATTAAAGATACCAAAGTGTTTTACATGTGTCTAATTTATCAACTTGTCGGTTCTCTGAACCATTTATCTTCTCCACTCACATGTTTACAAAAGTTCGGCCACCACTCTGTCCCGGAGATTCAGTCAAGTTTAGTCACCACTCATACTAACACAGCATGTGGAACAAGACACTCATACTAACACAGCATGTGGAACAAGACACTCATACTAACACAGCATGTGGAACAAGACACTCATACTAACACAGCATGTGGAACAAGACACTCATACTAACACAGCATGTGAAACAAGACACTCATACTAACACAGCATGTGGAACAAGACACTCATACTAACACCCGCATGTGGAACAAGACACTCATACTAACACAGCATGTGGGAACAAGACACTCATTTCTAACACAGCATGTGAAACAAGACACTCATACTAACACAGCATGTGGAACAAAGACACTCATACTAACACAGCATGTTGGAACAAGACACTCATACTAACACAGCATGTGGAACAAGACACTCATACTAACACAGCATGTGGAACAAGACACTCATACTAACACAGCATGTGGAACAAGACACTCATACTAACACAGCATGTGGAACAGACACTCATACTAACACAGCATGTGGAACAAGGACACTCATACTAACACAGCATGTGGAACAAGACACTCATACTAAACAGCAAAGTGGAACAAGACACTCATACTAACACAGCAAAGTGGAAAAGACCTCATACTAACACAGCATGTGGAACAAGACACTCATACTAACACAGCATGTGGAACAAGACACTCATACTAACACAGCATGTGGAACAAGACACTCATACTAACACAGCATGTGGAACAAGACACTCATACTAAACAGCATGTGGAACAAGACACTCATACTACACAGCATTGGGAAAAAGACACTCATACTAACACAGCATGTGGAACAAGACACTCATACTAACTCGCATGTGGAACAAGACATTCATACTAACACAGCATGTGGAACAAGACACTCCCCACTAACACAGCATTGGAACAAGACACTCATACTAACACAGCATGTGGAACAAGACACTCATACTAACACAGCATGTGGAGCAAGACACTCATACTAACACAGCATGTGGAACAAGACACTCATACTAACATGGGATGTGGAACAAGACACTCATACTAACACAGCATGTGGAACAAGACACTCATACTAACACAGCATGTGGAACAAGACACTCATACTAACACAGCATGTGGAACAAGACACTCATTTCTAAACAGCATGTGGAACAAGACACTCATACTAACACAGCATGTGGAACAGGACACTCATACTAACACAGCATGTGGGAAAAAGACACTATAAACACAGAATGTAGAACAAGACACTCATACTAACACAGCATGTTGGAACAAGACACTCAAAACTAACACAGATGTGGACAAGACACTCAAAACTAACAGAGCATGTGGAACAAGACACTCACACTAACACAGCATGTGGAACAAGACACTCATACTAACACAGCATGTGGAACAAGACACTCATACTAACACAGCATGTAGAACAAGACACTCATACTTACACAGCATGTGGAACAAGACCCCTCATACTAACACAGCATGTGGGAAAAAGACACTCATACTAACACAGCATGTGGAAAAAGACACTCATACTAACAAGCATGTTTGGAACAAGACACTCATACTAACACAGCATGTGGAGCAAGACACTCATACTAACACAGCATGTGGAAAAAGACACTCATACCAACACAGCATGTGGACAAGACACTCATACTTAACACAGCATGTGGAAAAAAGACACTCACACTAACCCCGCATGTGGACAAGACCTCATACTAACACAGTATGTGGAACAAGACCTCATACTAACACAGCATGGGTACAAGACACTCATACTAACCCCAGCATGTGGAAAAAGACACTCATACTAACACAGCATGTGGAACAAGACACTCATACTAAAACGCATGTGGAACAAGACACTCATACTAACACAGCATGTGGAACAAGACACTCATACTTTAAAACAGCATGTGGAACAAGACACTCATACTAACACAGCATGTGGAACAAGACAAATCATACTAACACAGCATGTGGAAAAAGACACTCATACTAACACAGCATGTGGAACAAGAACCATACTAACACAGCATGTTTGGGAACAAGACACTCATACTAAACGCATGTGGAACAAGACACTCATACTAACACAGCATGTGGAACAAGACACTCATACTAACACAGCATGTGGAACAAGACACTCATACTAACACAGCATGTGGAACAAGACACTCATACTAACACAGCATGTGGAACAAGACACTCATACTAACACAGCATGTGGAACAAGACACTCATACTAAAAACAGCATGGGAACAAGACACTTTATACTAAAACAGCATGTGGAACAAGACACCATACTAACACAGCATGGTGGGAAACAAGACACTCATACTAACCCCAGATGTGGAACAAGACACTCATACTAACACAGCATGTGGAACAAGACACTCATACTAACACCGCATGTGGAACTAGACACTCATACTAACACAGCATGTGGAACAAGACACTCATACTAACAGAGCATGTAGAACAAGACACTCATACTTACACAGCATGTGGAACAAGACACTCATACTAACACAGCATGTGGAACAAGACACTCATACTAACACAGCATGTGGAAAAAGACACTCATACTAACACAGCATGTGGAACAAGACACTCATACTAACACAGCATGTGGAACAAGACACTCATACTAACACAGCATGTGGAACAAGACACTCATACTAACACAGCATGTGGAACAAGACACTCATACTAACACAGCATGTGGACAAGACCTCATACTAAAAACCGCATGTGGAACAAAGACACTCATATAACACAGCATGTGGAACAAGACACTCATACTAACAGAGCATTTTAGAACAAGACACCCCATACTTACACAGCATGTGGGAAAAAGACACTCATACAACACAGCAAAGTGGAACAAGACACTCATACTAACCCCAGCATGTGGAAAAAGACACTCATACTAAAACAGCATGTGGAACAAGGGCACTCATACTAACACAGCATGTGGAACAAGACATCATACTAATACAGCATGTGGAACAAGACACTCATACTAAACACAGCATGTGGAACAAGACACTCATACTAAACAGCATGTGGAACAAGACACTCATACTAACACAGCATGTGGAAACAAGACACTCATACTAAACACAGCATGTGGAACAAGACACTCATACTAACACAGCATGTGGAACAAGACACTCATTTCTAAACAGCTGTGGAACAAGACACTCATACTAACACAGCATGTGGAACAAGACACTCATACTAACACAGCATGTGGAACAAGACACTCATAAATAACACCGCATGTGGAACAAGACACTCATTACTAACACAGCATGTGGAACAAGACATCATAAATAACAAGCTGTGAACAAGACACTCATACTTACACAGCATGTGGAACAAAACACTCATACTAACACAGCATGTGGAACAAGACACTCATACTAAAACAGCATGGGAAAAAGACACTCATACTAAACAGCATGTGGAACAAGACACTAAATAACACAGCATGTGGAACAAGACACTCATAAATAATACAGCATGTGGGAAAAAGACACTCATAAATAACACAGCATGTGGAACAGACACTCATACTAAACAGCAAGTGGAACAAGACACTCATACTAACACAGCATGTGGAACAAGACACTCATACTAACACAGCATGTGGAACAAGACACTAATACTAACACAGCATGTGAACAAGACACTATACTAACACAGCATGTGGACCCAAAACACTCATACTAACACAGCATGTGGAACAAGACACTCATACTAACACAGCATGTGGAACAAGACACTCATACTAACACAGCATGTGGAACAAAACACTTATGTCATTAGGACATTTTTATGGAAACGTTTTTCGCGAAATGACTTCTCAGTCCCAATACAGAGATTAACTAAAAACAACAAGTATAATGTAGCAGTGTCGGTGGAGTGTTCTGTGAGTTGTGTGTAGTGTGGTAGTAGTGAGTAGTAAGTAGTAGTAAATAGTACAGTAGTAGTAGTAGTATATGGTAGTGGTGGGGATGTATATTAGTATAGTAGTAGTAGTGGTGGTGGTGGTAGTATAGTAGTAGTATGGGAGTAGTAGTGGGGGTGTAGTAGTAGTGGTAGTAGTATAGTAGTAGTAGTAGTAGTAATAGTAGCAGTAGTAGTAGTAGTAGTAGTGGTAGTGGTGGTGATGGTGTATTAGTAGTAGTAGTAGTAGTGGTGGTGGTGGTAGTAGTAGTAGTAGTAGTGTGTAGTAGGTAGTAGTAGTGTATAGTGGTAGTGTAGTAGTATGTGGTGGTGGTGGAGGTATGGTAGTAGTGTAGTAGTAGTGTAGTAGTAGTAGTAATAGTAGCAGTAGAGTAGTAGTAGTAGTGGTAGTGGTGGTGGTGGTAGTAGTATAGTAGTAGTAGTAGTTAGTGGTGGTGGTGGTAGTAGTAGTAGTAGTAGTGGTAAGTAGTAGTAGTAAGTAGTAGTGGTGATAGTGGTGGTGGTAGTAGTAGTGGTTTGTGGTGTAGTGGTGGTGGTGGTGGTAGTGTTAGTAGTAGTAGTAGTGGGAATAGTGGTTTGGGGGTAGTGTTGGTAGTGTTAGTGGCAGTATGGTGGGGGTGGTGTGGTGGTGGTAGTAAATGTAGTGGTATAGTGGTGGGGGTGGTGGTAGGTAGTGCAGTAGTGGTGGGTGGTGTGGTGGTGGTAGTAGTAGTATGGTAGTGGTAGTAGTGGTGGTGGTGGTGGTAGTGTTAGTAGTAGTAGTAGTGGTAAATAGTGGTGTGGGTGTGGTAGTGTTAGTGCTGTAGTGGGGGTGGGGGTGTGTAGTGGTAGTATGGTGGTGGTAGGTTAGTACAGTATGGTGGGGTTTGGTGGGGTAGTAGTGAAGTAGTAGTAGTGGTAGTGTATATCGTGGTAGTAGTAGAGTGGTATAGTAGTAGTGGTGTTGTAGTAGAGAAGTTGTAATAGTAAATTCGTCGAAGTTTTGTTGGTATCGAGGATCAATGTAAAGTTCTAGGAGGCTTTTTTACTTTAGGGGGTTGGTGGTACACAGGCAGTGTCCCCCTGGGGCGACCCATGTGCCCGGGGGTGACCCAGAGGGCCCCTGGGCGACCCGTGTGCCCTGGGGTGACCCCGAGGGCCATGCTCGCCAGGGACAGAGGAGTGGAGCTGTTTTTTTAGGAGGGTACCAAATGAGAGGAGGGAGTCGGTATGCCCCACCCCAAAGGGTTTCCCCCTGGTGGAAACTTTGGAAACTGTCATGTAGGGTTTCTGTTATAACGAGTAGTAGTGGTAGATAGTAGATAATTGTAGTATATAGTAGAGGGGGTGGTGGGGGTTGGTGGTAGTAGTAGTAGTGGTGTGTAGTAGTAAGGTATAGGTGGGTAGTAGTAGTAGTAGTGATGGGGTGGTAGTAGTGTGGTAGTAAGTAGTAGTTGTAGTGTGTATGTGATTAGTAGTGGTATTAAATTTAAAAGTGTCTTTAAAAAAAGTGTTTTTCCACATCTTTTCCCGGGATCACAAAACTGCCTCAACTTTTTCACCAGCTGAGTCACCACTCACACAAGCTCAGTCATTTCTTCCCCTTTTTCTCTCTCTCTCTCTCTCTCTCTCTCTCTCTTCTCTTCTCCTCTTCTCTCTCTTCTCTCTCTCTCTTCTTTCTCTCTCTCTCCCTCTCTTTTTTTTCTTATTTTTTACACAGGATTTGACAAGGGTTAAGGATCCCCAGTTTTTTGGGAAGCTATTTACAGGTTAAGGTTTTTTAACTTTATTGGCAAGCTATTTTCAGGTTAAGGATTTCCAACTTTATTGCAAGCTAAGGTGCTACCCCTTCATCACTCTTTTAAAGCATTTTTATGTTTGAAAAAACAAATAGGGGAAAAGGATAAGTTTTGGAGCCACTGGGGCCAGCTTTTCTGTGATCAATGTTTGTGGACTGAAAACATCGACCCGGGGTTGAGGGACTGTTTCCCTCATTCTTCCTTCCTTACACCTTCCTTTTTTGTTTTGGGACTGATAACCACTGTGTGGCGAAACGTTTTCCCGAAAAAAGATTCCCCTATGCTGCATAAATGTCTCAATCTTCAATGTCGGTTTTTCAAACCTTACACTGACTTTTTCTCGTTGACCTTATGCTTACGAATGTGTTTCCCCTACCGAGTATCCGGGGGGTGGTGTGGTAATGTATAGTAGTGGTGGTGGTGGTAGTAGTTGGTAGTGGGACCTCCCCCCCCTCTCTCCTCTTCTCTCTCTCTCCTCTCTCTCTCTCCTTTTCTCTCTCTCTCTCTCCCTCTCTCTCTTCTCTCTTTCTTTACCTCTCTCTCTTCCCCCTCCTCTGTTTCCTCTCTCTCCCTATACCCTTATTCCCCCCCCTCCTTTTCTCTCTCTCCCTCATCCCTTATCCCCCTCCTATTTTCTCTCTCCCATGCCTTTCCCCCCCCACTCTCCCCTTCCCCCTTCCCCCTTTTTCTCTCTTACTCCCCCCTGCCTTTTCCCCCCCCCTCCTCTCTCTCTCTCTCCCCTCTCTCTCCCCATACCCCCTACCCCCCACCCTCCCTCTCTCTTATCTATTTTTCATGTGGGGTTCGATACTGGATTGGGGAGAAATACCAGTAGGTGATTTCGTATAATTTCTGTATGTGGACAGAGCCCGCAGCCGTACCCCTCCTGGACACTGTAAAAAGACCCGGCGGCGGGAGTACCCCTATGGGGGTTTTGAAAAAGTGTTTTGTCAGCACATATGAAAGCCCCTGACTCAAACGGTTTGGGCGTTTAGTCAAAGGACAGGTTCTGGTAATGGTTACGGTAACTGGTTACTACTACTGGAAAACTCGGCGGCTAACGTATGCGTCCCGAATACAAAAAATACAAAATGAGAGCAGGTATACGGCTTGGGGATTCTATCAATGTCAAAAATACACAACATAAACATATAGATAATAAGTAGAACATTGGAAAGAAAGCTTCGTAACTGAAACTGAAAAGTAATACAAGGTATACTAAGTACAACTTAAACTCAAAAAATGAACAACGAACTAACATTAAGATTTCAAGTGATAAAAAAAAAATTTTGATGACCCATCGTATTGTGTGATCTACGGGTTTG
>NC_069416.1:5582408-5616466 GCF_026875155.1 Cherax quadricarinatus
CTCTCAGTGTAGCTACAACTAGAAGTGATCTGATATATCTGTGGCCCCTCTATAAACATGTACATCCTGAAGTCTACTCAACAGTCTTTTATCTACCAATACATAATCCAACAAACTACTGTCATTTCGCCCTACATCATATCGTGTATACTTATTTATCCTCTTTTTCTTAAAATATGTATTACCTATAACTAAACCCCTTTCTATACAAAGTTCAATCAAAGGGCTCCCATTATCATTTACACCTGGCACCCCAAACTTACCTACCACACCCTCTCTAAAAGTTTCTCCTACTTTAGCATTAAAGTCCCCTACCACAATTACTCTCTCACTTGGTTCAAAGGCTCCTATACATTCACTTAACATCTCCCAAAATCTCTCTCTCTCCTCTGCATTCTTCTCTTCTCCAGGTGCATACACGCTTATTATGACCCACTTCTCGCATCCAACCTTGACTTTAATCCACATAATTCTTGAATTTACACATTCATATTCTCTTTTCTCCTTCCATAACTGATCATTTAACATTACTGCTACCCCTTCCTTTGCTCTAACTCTCTCAGATACTCCAGATTTAATCCCATTTATTTCCCCCCACTGAAACTCTCCTACCCCCTTCAGCTTTGTTTCGCTTAGGGCCAGGACATCCAACTTCTTTTCATTCATATATATATTTCATTCATTCATTCATATATTTTATATATATATATATATATATATATATATATATATATATATATATATATATATATATATATATTATATATATATATATATATATATATATATATATATATATATATAAATGTTGTCGAATTGACCAATTGCTGTTCTCAGGTTTGCTAGGCGTGCGTATGCTGCAGCAGTTTTTTGGCTGATGTGCACCTCAGGAGAGGTGCCTGGTGTTATACTCACACCAAGATCCTTTTCCTTGAGTGAGGTTTGTAGTCTCTGGCCGCCTAGACTGTACTCTGTCTGTGGTCTTCTTTGCCCTTCCCCAATCTTCATGACTTTGTACTTGGTGGGGTTGAACTCCAGAAGCCAGTTGCTGAACCAGGCCTGCAGCCTGTCCAGATCCCTTCGTAGTTTTGCCTGGTCCTCGTGCAATTGAATTCTTCGCATTAACTTTACGTCATCTGCAAACAGGGACACTTCGGAGTCTATTCCTTCCATCATGTCGTTCACAAATACCAGAAACAGCACCGGTCCTAGTACTGACTTCTGTGGAACCCTGCTCGTCTCTGATGCCCACTCTGACGTCTCGCCACGTACCATGACTCGCTGTTGTCTTCCTAAGAGGTATTTCATGAGCCATTGCAGTCCCTTCCCTGTTATCCCTCGCTGGTCGTCCAGCATTTGCACTAGTCTCTTGTGTGGAACTGTCAAACGCCAGTACAAAAAAAAATCTACTCACTCCTCTCTCTCCTGTCTTTCTGCTGTCACCCTGTCGTATGTAGAACAGAGGATTTCCCGTCCCTGAAACCATGTTGGCTGTCTTTGATAAGCTCATTCCTTTCTAGGTGCTCCACCACTCTTCCCTCAATAATCTTCTCCATCACTTTGCATACTATACATGTCAGTGACACTGGTCTGTAGTTTAATGTTTCGTGTCTGCCTCCTTTTAAAAAAAAAAATGGGACTACATTTGCGGTCTTCCATACCTCTGGTAGTCACGTTGTTTCTATAGATGTGTTGAAGAGTGTTGTTAGTGGTATACATAGAGCCTCTGCTCCTTCTCTCAGGGCCCATGAAGAGATGTTATCAGGTCCCATCGCCTTTAAGGTATCTAGCTCACTCAGCAGCCTCTTCACTTCTTCCTCGGTTGTATGTATTGTGTCCAACACTTGAAGGTGTACCCCACCTCTCCGTCTTTCTGGAGACCTCTATCTCCTCTGTGAACACTTCTTTGAATCTCGTGTTGAGCTCCTCACATACTTCACGGTCGTTTCTTGTGATCTCCCCTCCTCCTTCCTCCCTGGTCCTTGACTGTTGTTTTCCTCCTGATGTGTGTGTGTGTGTGTGTTTACTCACCTATTTGTTCTCACATATTTGTGGTTGCAGGGGTCGATTCATAGCTCCTGGCCCCGCCTCTTCACTGATCGCTAATAGGTCCTCTCTCTCTCCCTGCTCCATGAGCTTCATCAAACCTCACCTTAAAACTATGTATGGTTCCTGCCTCCACTACATCACCTGCCAGACTATTCCACTTCCTGACAACTCTATAACTAAAGAAATGCTTCTTAACATCCCTTTGACTCTTCTGAGTGTTAAACTTCCAATTGTGGCCTCTTGTTTCTGTGTCCCTTCTCTGGAACATCCTGTCTCTGTCCACCTTTTCAATTCCTCACAGTATTTTGTATGCCGTTATCATGTCTTCCCTAATCCTCCTGTCCTCCAGTGTCGTCAAGCCAATTTCCCTTAACCTTTTTCCGTGGGACAATTCCCTTTGTTCTGTAACTATTCTTGTTGTAAACCTTTGCACTTTCTCTAATTTCTTGACGTGGTGGACCGGGTGTGGGTTCCAAAGTGGTGCTGTATAATCCGGTATATGCCTGACGTACACGGTGTACAGAGTCTTCAACGATTCCTTACTGAGGTATCGGAACCCTATTCTCAGGTTTGCCAGGTGCCCATATGCTGTAGCAGTTATCTGGTTGACGTGCGCTTTAGATGTGCTCGGTATTATACTCTCCCACACACACTGTGTGTGTGTGTGTGTGTGTGTGTGTGTGTGTGTGTTTGTGTGTGTGTGTATCTGTGTGCACTTACGAATGTTTTCCTCCCAATGTGAAGATGCTGGGGTCAAGTCTCAGCTCTTAACCCCAACTACGAATTCTCTGCAATATATTCACACCACACATTACTCTCACACTTGGATAAGAAGAAGATATATTTTATAGAGATGAAATTTTCCACCTATACTCTTGAATACTGTAGAAAAAAAATGGTCAAAAGAATTGGTGTTGGTGCGACTGCTGGAAGGCCTTTTTTTGAACCCCACGTCCCTCTGAGTGGGGATTTTTTACTTGTTTTCCCCTCTGTTTTTGGAAAATAGTGCACATGACGATAAACGTTTAAACTGTGAGAAAAACTGGAAAATAAATTTTGATGTGGAGGGCGAGTTTCACCGTACTCACAGATTTTTTTTTTTTTGCGTTCTGTTTTGTGTTATCCCAAATACGACAAATTTTTAGTAAAAATTCATAGAGATGAAGATTCAGGGAGGGAAAATCTCTATTTAGGAAAGTGAAATATATTTTTAAAGATATAATTTTTTTTTTCATGCTTGTGTGGTTTCCACAGTAGGCCTAAATGTTGTGATATCAAAAGACTGGTATTTTCCTCCTCGTCTGCAGTACCAAGATCATCTATGGGATCCTTTACTCTTTGAAAGTTTAGGCAGATATGACGAAGGTAGTAACTGTAAGACAAACCATCCAGCTTCTCACAGTCTAAGTTGCACCCACACGAGATAACTTTGATGATCTTGGGTGAAACTGGTGCCTCTGGTGACACAGAATTTTGAGTTCTTGTCCATCCCCTCAGCTCAGGCTTCAGTGTTTCTCCTTGCTAAGTTAAACACCACAAGAATGATAAACGCCACAAGAATGATAAACGCCACAAGAATGATAAACGCCACAAGAATGATAAACGCCACAAGAATGATAAACGCCACAAGAATGATAAACGCCACAAGAATGATAAACGCCACAAGAATGATAACCCAAAAATGATAAACGCCACAAGAATGATAAACGCCACAAGAATGATAAACGCCACAAGAATGATAAACGCCACAAGAATGATAAACGCCACAAGAATGATAAACGCCACAAGAATGATAAACGCCACAAGAATGATAAACGCCACAAGAATGATAAACGCCACAAGAATGATAAACGCCACAAGAATGATAAACGCCACAAGAATGATAAACGCCACAAGAATGATAAACGCCACAAGAATGATAAACGCCACAAGAATGATAAACGCCACAAGAATGATAAACGCCACAAGAATGATAAACGCCACAGAATGATAAACGCCACAAGAATGATAAACGCCACAAGAATGATAAACGCCACAAATGATAAACGCCACAAGAATGATAAACGCCACAAGAATGATAAACGCCACAAGAATGATAAACGCCACAAGAATGATAAACGCCACAAGAATGATAAACGCCACAAGAATGATAAACGCCACAAGAATGATAAACGCCACAAGAATGATAAACGCCACAATGAAAGAATGATAAACGCCACAAGAATGATAAACGCCACAAGAATGATAAACGCCACAAGAATGATAAACGCCACAAGAATGATAAACGCCACAAGAATGATAAACGCCACAAGAATGATAAACGCCACAAGAATGATAAACGCCACAAGAATGATAAACGCCACAAGAATGATAAACGCCACAAGAATGATAAACGCCACAAGAATGATAAACGCCACAAGAATGATAAACGCCACAAGAATGATAAACGCCACAAGAATGATAAACGCCACAAGAATGTCGTCGAGCTGCTGAAGAGGTGCGAGAAAGACTTAATAAGAACACAACATAATATTTGTGGCTGACTGATCTGTTAAAGAATGTGTGTCCATAATGACTGAGATTTGTTACTCTCTTCAATTTATGTAGAACAACAAGAAGGAAACCGTTATTCAACTGCTGCAACTTCAACATAAGTTGACCGAAGTTTGTTGAATATCAACAAAATCTCTGGCAAAAAAAAGAAAAAACTGTCTTTCATGATGAGATGAACCGTTTTCAGTTTTGCAAGTCCCATAAAAAGGAGAAAGTGCCATCACAGTGCCATCACAGTGCCATCACAGTAACATCTTATTACATAAACAAACAAAATTGACTCTGTATTCGTTCTTGAAGATTTTCTTTTGCTTCTTTTAAGAACATCTTAATTTTCTATAACAGGAACAACAGAGTAATGTGATCCACGTCCTGTGTTGTGTTCATTCAGTTTGTTGGTTGTACTTTGAACTGCTACATAAACATCGCCCTTGGTTGTACTTTGAACTGCTACATAAACATCGCCCTTGGTTGTACTTTGAACAACTGCTACATAAACATCGCCCTTGGTTGTACTTTGAACTGCTACATAAACATCGCCCTTGGTTGTACTTTGAACAACTGCTACATAAACATCGCCCTTGGTTGTACTTTGAACAACTGCTACATAAACATCGTCCTTGGTTGTACTTTGAACAACTGCTACATAAACATCGTCCTTGGTTGTACTTTGAACAACTGCTACATAAACATCGTCCTTGGTTGTACTTTGAACAACTGCTACATAAACATCGTCCTTGGTTGTACTTTGAACAACTGCTACATAAACATCGTCCTTGGTTGTACTTTGAACTGCTACATAAACATCGCCCTTGGTTGTACTTTGAACAACTGCTACATAAACATCGTCCTTGGTTGTACTTTGAACAACTGCTACATAAACATCGCCCTTGGTTGTACTTTGAACAACTGCTACATAAACATCGTCCTTGGTTGTACTTTGAACAACTGCTACATAAACATCGTCCTTGGTTGTACTTTGAACAACTGCTACATAAACATCGTCCTTGGTTGTACTTTGAACAACTGCTACATAAACATCGTCCTTGGTTGTACTTTGAACAACTGCTACATAAACATCGTCCTTGGTTGTACTTTGAACAACTGCTACATAAACATCGTCCTTGGTTGTACTTTGAACAACTGCTACATAAACATCGTCCTTGGTTGTACTTTGAACAACTGCTACATAAACATCGTCCTTGGTTGTACTTTGAACAACTGCTACATAAACATCGTCCTTGGTTGTACTTTGAACAACTGCTACATAAACATCGTCCTTGGTTGTACTTTGAACAACTGCTACATAAACATCGTCCTTGGTTGTACTTTGAACAACTGCTACATAAACATCGTCCTTGGTTGTAATTTGAACAACTGCTACATAAACATCGTCCTTGGTTGTACTTTGAACAACTGCTACATAAACATCGTCCTTGGTTGTACTTTGAACAACTGCTACATAAACCTCGTCCTTGGTTGTACTTTGACAACTGCTACATAAACATCGTCCTTGGTTGTACTTTGAACAACTGCTACATAAACATCGTCCTTGGTTGTACTTTGAACAACTGCTACATAAACATCGTCCTTGGTTGTATTTTGAACAACTGCTACATAAACATCGTCCTTGGTTGTACTTTGAACAACTGCTACATAAACATCGTCCTTGGTTGTACTTTGAACAACTGCTACATAAACATCGTCCTTGGTTGTACTTTGAACAACTGCTACATAAACATCGTCCTTGGTTGTACTTTGAACAACTGCTACATAAACATCGTCCTTGGTTGTACTTTGAACAACTGCTACATAAACATCGTCCTTGGTTGTACTTTGAACAACTGCTACATAAACATCGTCCTTGGTTGTACTTTGAACAACTGCTACATAAACATCGTCCTTGGTTGTACTTTGAACAACTGCTACATAAACATCGCCCTTGGTTGTACTTTGAACAACTGCTACATAAACATCGTCCTTGGTTGTACTTTGAACAACTGCTACATAAACATCGTCCTTGGTTGTACTTTGAACAACTGCTACATAAACATCGTCCTTGGTTGTACTTTGAACAACTGCTACATAAACATCGTCCTTGGCTACATCTCTCAGTACCGCCAGTCTGAAATTCATGTTTCATTATTATAACTAGAGTTTTCTTGTTCATTAGATTACTTACGAAGGTTTCGTAAGTCTCAGCTAGAAGTGTGTTTTTATCAAATAATATTTCAGCTGAAATAAATCTTAAGATGACTTACATACGATCACATTTCTTGAATATTCAGCAAAAGTTACTGTTGCATTTTTACTATATAATTTACTGGTGTGAATATAAGCAGTAATGAAGTCTGCAAATAGATCTGTTCTTTCCAAACCACATAATGGATGGGAGGCAATTGAACAGTTGTCCAGCGTCCCCTAACACACTATCTTCTAGAGTGCGAAGCTACTGAGACACTCCGCAGGCAACTAGGGGTGATATTCCCTCCCGAAGAGGACCCAGAGATGACTGCGGCCACACTAGTGTACCATGGGGTCAACGAACCAGACAAGCTGTTACCTGTAATAATGACATATCCTCCTCCTCGCTAGTGTCCATAGTTACATATGGTGTCGCTTATGAGATGCACCAGTTGAACTGACCAGAGGGGCGCTTGAGCGGCATGCGTCGCATCATTGTGGAAACCTTTCTCCATCGGGAGCCAGAGACGGGTCATCGCAAGATTGGGACCCGTGCCAGGACTATTGTCTTGGCGAACATTATACATACACATACATATACTGCTTGTATCGGCTTGACAAAGCTCCTGGAGAGCGAAACGTTGCCACAATAAAATGACACATTAGTTGCACTTGTGTCATACTTTACATATTGTCGGTAATTCTACCAACTTTATTACAACATATTTTTAGTTGAATAAGGCTGTTTGTCCTTTTTTGGATTGTAAAAATTATTTCTAGCAACTTTAAAAGATTTATCAATTACATTTCTTGGATATTTCAAATCATTACCTATTTCATAAATTTTTAATATTTCTTCATCTATGAACTCTAGACTACAAATTCGTAAAGCTCTCAAAAACATTGATGAGAAAACAGACAGTTTAACTCTATCTTGATGTGAAGAATAATAGTGGACATAGGAACAGTTATTTGTAGGTTTTCTGTAAATTTTATATTTGAATTCATTATTACCCTTAATAATTAAAACATCTAGAAAAGGCAATGAGTTATTTTCTTCAAATTCAACAGTAATGTAAATATACACCATTTCCTTGGAAAATTAAATAGCTTAGCCCATTCTATAAACTTTACTGTTGAGTTTGAAGAAAATAACTCATTGCCTTTTCTAGATGTTTTAATTATTAAGGGTAATAATGAATTCAATTTTAAAATTTACAGAAAACCTACAAATAACTGTTCCTATGTCCACTATTATTCTTCACATCAAGATAGAGTTAAACTGTCTGTTTTCTCATCAATGTTTTTGACCTTGGTAGTAGGTTGGTAGACAGCAACCGCCCAGAGAGGTACTACCGTCCTGCCAAGTGAGTGTAAAATGAAAGCCTGTAATTGTTTTACATGATGGTAGGATTGCTGGTGCCGTTTTCTGTCTCATAAACATGCAAGATTTTAGGTACGTCTTGCTACTTCTACTTACACTTGGGTCACACTACACATACATGTACAAGCATATATATACACACTCCTCTGGGTTTTCTTCTATTTTCTTTCTAGTTCTTGTTCTTGCTTATTTCTTCTTATCTCCATGGGGGAGTGGACCAGAATTCTTCCTCCGTAAGCCATGCGTGTTGTAAGAGGCTACTAAAATGCCTGGAGTAAGGGGCTAGTAACCCCTTCTCCCGTATATATTACTAAATGTAAAAGGAGAAACTTTCGTTTTTCCTTTTGGATCACCCTGCCTCGGTGGGATACGGCCGGTGTGTTGAAAGAAAGAAGAAAAAATATATATATACATATACATATATATATATATATATATATATATATATATATATATATATATATATATATATAATATATATATATATATATATATATATATATATATATATGAACATTTATTAATAAACAAAATACATTTACAGAAAAAAACATAAACATGAATACAATGGCACAATGTATCAAAGATGATGAATTTCCTCCAGCTCCTCCGAGGCTGGACGTGAGCCAAGTATGCAGCAAGCATTTCCCCTCTGGATGGCGATGCTGAGGCGCTGGAACATGAAAGTGGCTGCCCTTGGGTCCCTGGTGGTGTCGATGAGTCTGGAACCCAATTCTTTAAGGAAACGTGTGGCATTTTTTCCCCATGATCCCAAGGTCTCTGATCCCACTGGGACAAATTGATACTGTTGGCTAATGTCCCTGTACTTGCTGATCTTGTACTCCTCCCTGTGGTCAGCAGCTCCTCCCTGTCGCCCCACACTGTGATGGATATAGGTGTCAGCCAGTGTGGACACACAGGTATAGTCCCATGCTAAGAGCTTGCCATTCTTCCAAGGATAGATGGTGATCCCGTCGGGGAGGTTTGCTGGGTTGTGGGTATTGTTTGTTGCAAGTGATCGTGGCTCCCTTTCGGCAGGGCATCCAGCTGTAGCAAGGGTTCTCTTAATGATGTCGTTGACCTCATTGTGTCTTGCATGCCAGCCCTTGGTTTTGGAACAGTTAAGACCATGTAGACCGTATTGGTCTGCTTGCACTTCGCCGCAAATACACATATATTCTGTGTGAATTGGGGCAGCAAGGCGCAGAGCCACTGCAATACGGAGGGTCTTAGGGTCGAGTCGCGTTCCCATTGCCGATATGGGAACTGTTTGGAGGAAGTCCCCGGAGTGAGGTGCACTCACAGCCTGGAGACGGGCAATCTCCCTATCTGATGTTGCAGCCCTGAGCATGTTGGCAAGCACCTTTTCAGCATATATATATATATATATATATATATATATATATATATATATATATATATATATATATATATATATATATATATATATATATATATATATATATACATACATTAATATATATATATATATATATATATATATATATATATATATATATATATATATATATATATATATATATATATATATATATATATATATATATATATATATATATATTATATATATATATATATATCCAAGTTAGCACTTGCAGGTGTCGTCAGTGGCAGACTGCAGGTCAAGGTTAATGCGATTCTGTCGCTTGAAGAAGCATTCGTTGTCGTCTGTACTGACGACATCAAGGCTGAGATACTTTATCACCACCACTACTACAACCACTCTTCAAAACCAAGAATTTACTGTCTTGACTTTCCCAGATCTGAGAGCCAGGAGAACTCTGTTCCTCAAGCGACTTGATAGGCTCATCACAACCCAGGCCACTGAAGAAATCACATTTCATATGTTAACCAACCTCTCGTAATTCTTGACCACCTACTTTCACACTCGCTTTGTTCTTTGTATATCTGTAAGTGTGTGGCAACAGGTGCCTAATAGGCCCTGTGTGTGTGTGTGTAAATTTCACATAGGTTTTCACTTCTCTAGCTGGGTACCAGTTGACTATTTCCCTGGCTGCTCACTGGTTCTCAGTCATTTTTGGCACCATTCATCTTTTCACCATATATCATAACGTTATTCACGTTTCCCAAGAGTGTCTGACTCATTATTATTATTAAAGATTCGCCGGTATTCTCCCGGCCCGGGCCTTTTCCAAGTGGTGGCCCGGCCCGGGCCTTTTCCAAGTGGTGACCCTGCCCGGGCTCGCTGTCTAGGGAGTGTCTGAGACCTAAGTCTGCCATGGGAGGAGGCACAAGTACCCTCTCATCTTTGGGACCAACTATCCCCAGGCCTAGCCACAAGCTAGGCCTCTCTGGTCTGCCATCCCCGACCCAAGGGAGCTAATGGGAATGACAGTCTTGTGAGCTGCAAGCTCGGTCTCAGGCAGCTACCCTACCCTAGAAGGGCTGGGCAAGGAGTCGATGTGTCTGCCTTTTTTTTTTTTTATTCGCCGGTATTATCCTGGCCCGGGTCTTTTCCAAGTAGTGGTGACCCGGCCTTGGCTCCCTATCTGGGGAGTGTCTGAGACCTAAGTCTCCCATGGGAGGAGGTACAAGTACCTCCTCATCTTTGGGACCAACTGTCCCCAGGTCTAGCCACAGTCCCGGCCCTCACGGGGCTCGTAGGGAGAAGCTAGGCCTCTGGTCTGCCATCTGCCCCGCCACAAAAGGGCTCGTGGGGACGGCAGTCTTGTGAGGTGCAGGAGGTAGCAAGCTCTGGCGCATTTCAAATAATGTGGATATAATATTGAAAATCTTATAGTATTTTGCTTTTCATATTAGTACAAATTTCATAGTCAACTTTTTCAAACTTAATAGCAACAGAAAAATGTTGATTTATTTTAGAACTTCAATAAAAGTATTTTTTTTATTCATAACTTAATATTTAATAGACTAAAGTTACTGAAAGCATATTTCAATAAATAAAAATTTCAGTGGAATGCCAGAGATACGCTGAGAAGTGCTTTAAATGACAGAAAACTGATCGTTTATTCCTTTCAGTCTATTTCGTTGCTTCGTTTTCATTTGTCTGACTCACAATGAGATGTCTACTTAAATGGAAGCAATACATTGATAGCTCTTTTCCGCCACTTATGGGTAGGAATCGCACATCAAGGGCCAAAATTCTGTAGTTGATTTCTCAGGGAACATATTTCTTGCTGTGATAAATTGTTTAAAATCGACAAGTTGAAGGTTGGACAAGTGTTGAAGAATTCTTTTGTAGGAAGATCCCATGATGATGCAGTGTTTGACAGTTGTGATGAATGGTTTAAAGAACATTTTGGCATCAAAATGTTTGTGGCAGTTTTGAAATATTTTTGTCGGCTTCTAAAACGATTGGGGTAACTTCAAAAGCGTTTTTGGCAACGTCAAAAAAAAAAATGATGGTTCAAGTCTTAGAGGATTCTACCGTTCTACTAGAGTCCTACCGTCCCTCTAACTACAATAACAACTCTTGACAGTTATACTCGTTATTAGTCTTCCCGCTGATTATATTGTAAGGTTGTCATGTCTTGTTGTGACGGGAAGACGTCGTAGAGGGTCAGTGTTGATCGGTGGAGTCTTGTGCCCCTTCGGAGTCTTGCAAAAGAAGTTCTACCTGTGACTGTGAGCGCTGACCTGTCCCTCGTAAGTCTTGTGTAAGCACCAGCCTGTCCCTTATGTGAGCGCTGACCTGTCCCTCGTAAGTCTTCGGTCTTGCTTGAGTATCTTAGGAGACATCTGTTCAGCATCTTCCCACCGCAGCGTCTTACCCAACGTCAGCGCCGCCGCCACGGCTCCTGTAGACACCGTCATGGCCAGTTTTCTCTCCCTCCCCGGCTTCCATTACTCTTGCTTGCACATAAATCCAGCAGCGTGGGCTTCTCACGACAGCGAGGAGAGGTGACCGATTCAGCGATACATACAGGTAGAAGTGGCAGTGATGCCAGCTACTCCCCTCTACATTAACAACCTCTTCCACATTATTTTTTCCCTTGTCCTCGCTGTAGCAAGCCAGAGCCTCGTCTTATGAGAGGAAGGCGTCTTCATAAGCATCAGTCACAAGCTACAAGCAAGCAGAAATTTGTTCTCTGTCGAACGTGAAACAAACTCAAAGTTACACCAGTTTGCTGGTTGTCACTGAGTTTCTTCGACACGGCCGCTTGAGTACTGAACTCTTCTTCTGAGGTGTGGTCCTGGACCACGACATGATACATGATTGCTGGTCCAGTTTGTACCACACGACACGAGATTGCTGGTCTAGTATGTTCCACACGACACGAGATTGCTGGTCCAGTTTGTACCACATGACGCAAAATTGCTGGTCCAGTTGACGTGGTGAATTCTGAGTGTTTCTGGTAAGTGATAAGTGATGGTGATAGGCGATAGTTGCTGATAGTGTATGTACCTGCTTATGTCTGGACAAAATATATGTAATCTTCATGAGATAAAATCTGACTGAAATCCATTCCACAGGCGCTGTACGAGATAATAATAATAATAATAATAATAATAATAATAATAATAATAATAATAATAATAATAATAATAATAATAATAATAAAAATAATAATAATAATAATAATACCAAAATTAATAATAATATTAATAACAACAACAACAACAACAACAACAACAACAACAACAACAAGGAGGAGGAGGAGGTGAATGTATTCAGATATTTGGGAGTGGACGTGTCAGCGGATGGGTCTATGAAAGATGAGGTGAATCATAGAATTGATGAGGGGAAAAGGGTGAGCGGTGCACTTAGGAGTCTGTGGAGACAAAGAACTTTGTCCTTGGAGGCAAAGAGGGGAATGTATGAGAGTATAGTTTTACCAACGCTATTATATGGGTGTGAAGCATGGGTGATGAATGTTGCAGCGAGGAGAAGGCTGGAGGCAGTGGAGATGTCATGTCTGAGGGCAATGTGTGGTGTGAATATAATGCAGAGAATTCGTAGTTTGGAAGTTAGGAAGAGGTGCGGGATTGCCAAAACTGTTGTCCAGAGGGCTGAGGAAGGGTTGTTGAGGTGGTTCGGACATGTGGAGAGAATGGAGCGAAACAGAATGACTTCAAGAGTGTATCAGTCTGTAGTGGAAGGAAGGCGGGGTAGGGGTCGGCCCAGGAAAGGTTGGAGGGAGGGGGTAAAGGAGGTTTTGTGTGCGAGGGGCTTGGACTTCCAGCAGGCATGCGTGAGCGTGTTTGATATGAGTGAATGGAGACAAATGGTTTTTAATACTTGACGTGCTGTTGGAGTGTGAGCAAAGTAACATTTATGAAGGGGTTCAGGGAAACCGGCAAGCCGGACTTGAGTCCTGGAGATGGGAAGTACAGTGCCTGCACTCTGAAGGAGGGGTGTTAATGTTGCAGTTTAAAAACTGTAGTGTAAAGCACCCTTCTGGCAAGACAGTGATGGAGTGAATGATGATGAAAGTTTTTCTTTTTCGGGCCACCCTGCCTTGGTGGGAATCGGCCAGTGTGATAATAAAAATTAAAAAAATAACCAACAGCAACAACAACAATAATAATAATAATAATAATAATATTTATGGCAATAATAATAACAGTAACAATATATGGAAGAAACAACTCACAAATAAACCACAGGTTGGAGAGAGTTAAACAACGTTTCGCTCAACGTTCCAGAACCCAGCGAAACTTTAACGGTATCATCTTTGCAGCTGGTAGTCACGTTACTTCTATTATCTGTTAACAAATTTTAATGTCTGTCGGGGTATTGTATGTTGACGTAGACGTGTGTGGGTCAGCCACCGCCAGGAGCGTTGCGGACTTAATCATCCGTTCGGTAATCGCTTCCTGATCTCTGTCTAGCCAAACTGTTGGCGTTTTCCTGACTTTCTGAGTTCCAGAGACTTTCATCAGGTACAACATCGACCTCACTGGCGTTCAGCACTTTGGTTAAGTCGTTGTCTTACCGGTGGAGGAACGTTGACGTTACTGTGGCCAAGTTGACGTTTTCGTGGCCAAGGTGATGTTTCTGTAACCAAGTTGATGTTAATGTGGCCAGGTTGATGTTGCTGTGGCCAAGATGATGTTACAGTGCCCAAATTGATGTTGCTGTAGCCAAGCTGATGTTGATGTGGCCAAGTTGATGTTGTGGCCGAGTTGCTATTGCTGTGACCAAGATGATGTTACTTTGGTCAAGTTGTTGTTACTGTGACTAAGTTTGTGTTACTGTGGCCACATTGATGTCACACACACACACATACAATACTACTTTTTCTGATATATGCAAACAATCTGCCAGGAGAAAATGAATCCAATGTGTGTCTATTTGCTGGTGACTTGGAACTCTTCAGAGCAATAAGGGAGGAAGACCCAAACAGACACGTGGAACGCTTTAGTCAGGAGGGTGGTTGAGCAAGTGGCTGCCTGAGGTCCCTTTCAGCAAGTGGAACAGCCACTTGCTTCTTTCGAGCAAGTGGCTGTTTAAGGTTCCTTCGAGCAAGTGGTTGCTTGAAGTCCCTTCCAGCAAGTGCACGATCATTCAGCTCAGTGAAGGGAGGACGAACATTCTTATGACTAGATAAAGAATTAAACACCTTCGCCTCATCTGGGCATATTTATTTGTAGAAGTTTCGCCACCCAGTGGCTTTATCAATACCAAGACATAATGAGAAAAATATAGAACTGTATACAAAAGGCTATAGAAGCTGCCAATGAGAGATTTTTACTGCAACTTACAGATAGGCTTCAAATTATATCACAAGGACCACACTAGATTTAAATCACGACTCAAGAAATCGTAATGACACGATTGCAAACAAACCATACCCCCCGCCGGGATTGAACCCGCGGTCATAGAGTCTCAAAACTCCAGCCCGTCGCGTTAGCCACTAGACCAGCTAGCCACAATAAGATTCATCCAACTAGGTATATTTCTACACCAAAGGAAGGTTAGCACAGGCACCACTGTGACCACAAATGCAAGTTTTTACAGACGAATCTCCAGCAAGCGTGGCCGTGACGAACTCTAGCTCAAGTCCCTTCACTGCCGTCAACATGACTCAAGAAATCGTAATGACACGATTGAAAGTTAAGACACATGTGCAACATTTGGATATCTTTATTGTAGACGTTTCGCCATCCAGTGGCTTTATCAATACAGATTCTAGGACATAATAGGAAGACAGTAGAACTATATACAAAAGATGAGGTAATCAGTCCCTCGGCCTTGGAGTTAGTGTTCACAGCATCGTGGTGGAGGAGAATCTGGAGCAAAGGCAAGAAGACTGGCGTTTATATAGGCGTCAGTGGAAGGGACGGGCAGCAGACGAGGGCAGTCACTGGTAGGCGGGATTCCCCAGTGGAAGTAGGTCCTTCCCAAAGAGATGGGTTAGTTGCAGCAGCCGTGAAGAAGGTCTTGTAGATGTCCTCTGAACCAAGATTCCATGATGTTGCAGTGTCTGACAAGTTGTGCAAGAAAGGTATAAAATGCCGACAATATGAAAGTTAAGACACATGTGCAACATCTGGATATCTTTATTGTAGACGTTTCGCCATCCAGTGGCTTTATCAATACAGATTCTAGGACATAATAGGAAGACAATAAAGATATCCAGATGTTGCACATGTGTCTTAACTTTCATATTGTCGGTATTTTATACCTTTCTTGCACAACTTGTCAGACACTGCAACATCATGGAATCTTGGTTCAGAGGACATCTACAAGACCTTCTTCACGGCTGCTGCAACTAACCCATCTCTTTGGGAAGGACCTACTTCCACTGGGGAATCCCGCCTACCAGTGACTGCCCTCGTCTGCTCCCCGTCCCTTCCACTGACGCCTATATAAACGCCAGTCTTCTTGCCTTTGCTCCAGATTCTCCTCCACCACGATGCTGTGAACACTAACTCCAAGGCCGAGGGACTGATTACCTCATCTTTTGTATATAGTTCTACTGTCTTCCTATTATGTCCTAGAATCTGTATTGATAAAGCCACTGGATGGCGAAACGTCTACAATAAAGATATCCAGATGTTGCACATGTGTCTTAACTTTCATATTGTCGGTATTTTATACCTTTCTTGCACAATGACACGATTGCAAGCAAAGCATACCCCCGGCCGGGATTGAACCCTATGGTGTAGAAATATACCTAGTTGGATAAATCTTATTGTGGCTAGCTGGTCTAGTGGCTAACGCGATGGGCTGGAGTTTTGAGACTCTCTGACCGCGGGTTCAATCCCGGCCGGGGGTATGGTGGGTAGATTTAAATCACTTCGTCTAACACTTTTTGGGGTTATCCCAGGTAATTTACACATATGTTACTATGAGTGGTAATTGTACTTATGTAAACCAGTACGTAAATCAACTTACTACTATGAATGAAAGAAAATAATAATGTAGCATTACCGTGGCGGGAACAATTCACTTGAAACTCCCAACTTACCGTTGGGAGGATCAACTCTCTCCCTCTATCAGCGGGAAGAGCCACTCTCTCCCTCTATCAGCGGGAAGAGCCACTCTCTCCCTCTATCAGCGGGAAGAGCCACTCTCTCCCTCTATCAGCGGGAAGAGCCACTCTCTCCCTCTATCAGCGGGAAGAGCCACTCTCTCCCTCTATCAGCGGGAAGAGCCACTCTCTCCCTCTATCAGCGGGAAGAGCCACTCTCTCCCTCTATCAGCGGGAAGAGCCACTCTCTCCCTCTATCAGCGGGAAGAGCCACTCTCTCCCTCTATCAGCGGGAAGAGCCACTCTCTCCCTCTATCAGCAGGAAGAGCCACTCTCTCCCTCTATCAGCGGGAAGAGCTACTCTCTCCCTCTATCAGCGGGAAGAGCCACTCTCTCCCTCTATCAGCGGGAAGAGCCACTCTCTCCCTCTATCAGCGGGAAGAGCCACTCTCTCCCTCTATCAGCGGGAAGAGCCTCTCTCTCCCTCTATCAGCGGGAAGAGCCACTCTCTCCCTCTACCAGCGGGAAGAGCCACTCTCTCCCTCTATCAGCGGAAGAGCCTCTCTCTCCCTCTATCAGCGGGAAGAGCCACTCTCTCCCTTTTATCAGCGGGAAGAGCCACTCTCTCCCTCTATCAGCAGGAAGAGCCACTCTCTCCCTCATCAGCGGGAAGAGCTACTCTCTCCCTCTATCAGCGGAAGAGCCACTCTCTCCCTCTATCAGCGGAAGAGCCACTCTCTCCCTCTATCAGCGGGAAGAGCCACTCTCTCCCTCTATCAGCGGGAAGAGCCTCTCTCTCCCTCTATCAGCGGGAAGAGCCACTCTCTCCCTCTATCAGCGGGAAGAGCCACTCTCTCCCTCTATCAGCGGGAAGAGCCACTATCTCCCTCTATCAGCGGGAAGAGCCACTCTCCCTCTATCAGCGGGAAGAGCCACTCTCTCCCTCTATCAGTGGGAGGAGCCACTCTCTCCCTCTATCAGCGGGAAGAGCCACTATCTCCCTCTATCAGCGGGAAGAGCCACTCTCTCCCTCTATCAGCGGGAAGAGCCACTCTCTCCCTCTATCAGTGGGAGGAGCCACTCTCTCCCTCTATCAGTGGGAGGAGCCACTCTCTCCCTCTATCAGCGGGAGGAGCCACTCTCTCCCTCTATCAGCGGGAAGATCAACTCTCTCCCTCTATCAGCGGGAAGATCAACTCTCTCCCTCTATCAGCGGGAAGATCAACTCTCTCCCTCTATCAGTGGGAGGATCAACTTTCTCCCTCTATCAGTGGGAGGATCAACTCTCTCCCTCTATCACTGGGAGGATCAACTCTCTCCCTCTATCACTGGGAGGATCAACTCTCTCCCTCTATCACTGGGAGGATCAACTCTCTCCCTCTATCACTGGGAGGATCAACTCTCTCCTTCTATCACTGGGAGGAGCCACTCTCTCCCTCTATCACTGGGAGGATCAACTCTCTCCCTCTATCACTGGGAGGATCAACTCTCTCCCTTTATCACTGGGAGGAGCCACTCTCTGCCTCTATCACTGGGAGGAGCCACTCTCTCCCTCTATCACTGGGAGGAGCCACTCTCTCCCTCTATCAGTGAGGAGCCACGCTGTCCCTCTATCACTGGTAGGAGCCACTATCTCCCTCTATCACTGGGAGGAGCCACTCTCTGCCTCCTTCACTGGGAGGATCAACTCTCTCCCTCTATCACTGGGAGGATCAACTCTCTCTCTCTATCACTGGGAGGAGCCACTCTCTCCCTCTATCACTGGGAGGAGCTACTCTCTCCCTCTATCACTGGGAGGATCAACTCTCTCCCTCTATCACTGGGAGGATCAACTCTCTCCCTCTATCACTGGGAGGATCAACTCTCTCCCTCTATCACTGCGAGGATCAACTCTCTCTCTCTATCACTGGGAGGATCAACTCTCTCCCTTTATCACTGGGAGGAGCCACTCTCTGCCTCTATCCCTGGGAGGAGCCGCTCTCTCCCTCTATCACTGGGAGGAGCCACTCTCTCCCTCTATCAGTGAGGAGCCACGCTGTCCCTCTATCACTGGTAGGAGCCACTATCTCCCTCTATCACTGGGAGGAGCCAATCTCTCCTTCTATCACTGGGAGGAGCCACTATCTCCCTCTATCTCTGGGAGGAGCCAATCTCTCCTTCTATCACCGGGAGGAGCCACTCTCTCCTTCTATCACTTGGAGGAGCCACTCTCTCCTCTCACTGTGAGGAGCCACTCTCTCCTCTCACTGGGAGGAGCCACTCTCTCCTATCACTGGGAGGAGCCACTCTCTTCTATCACTGGGAGGAGCCACTCTCTCCTTCTATCACTGGGAGGAGGCACTCTCTCCTTCTATCACTGGGAGGAGCCACTCTCTCCTTCTATCACTGGGAGGAGTCACTCTCTCCTTCTATCACTTGGAGGAGCCACTCTCCCCTTCTATCACTGGGAGGAGCCACTCTCTCCTTCTATCACTGGGATATGATGCTGTGTGGCACCAGGGTACATTTGATGCTGTGTGGCACCAGGGTACATGTGATGCTGTGTGGCCCCAGGTTACATGTTATGCTGTGTGGCACCAGGGTACATGTGATGTTGTGTGGCACCAGGGTACATGTGATGCTCTGTGGCACCAGGGTACATGTGATGCTGTGTGGCACACGAGGGTACATGTGATGCTGTGTGGCACCAGGGTACATGTGATGCTGTGTGGCACCAGGGTACATGTGATGCTGTGTGGCACCAGGGTACATATGATGTTGTGTGGCACCAGGGTACATGTGATGCTGTGTGGCACCAGGGTACATTTGATGCTGTGTGGCACCAGAGTACATGTGATGCTGTGTGGCACCAGGGTACATGTGACGCTGTGTGACACCAGGGTACATGTGATGCTGTGTGACACCAGGGTACATTTAATGCTGCGTGGCACCAGGGTACATGTGATGCTGTGTGGCACCAGGGTACATGTGATGCTGTGTGGCCCCAGGTTACATGTTATGCAGTTTGACACCAGGGTACATGTGATGCTGTGTGGCATCAGGGTACATGTGATGATGTGTGGCACCAAGGTATGTGTGATGTTGTGTGGCACAAGGGTATGTATGATGGTCTGTGCCACCAGGGTATATGAGATCCTGCGAGGGATCAGGGTCCATGTGATCCTGCGAGGGATCAGGGTCCATGTGATCCTGCGAGGGATCAGGGTCCATGTGATCCTGCGAGGGATCAGGGTCTGTGTGATCCGGCGAGGGATCAGGATCCATGTGATCCGGCGAGGGATCAGGGCCCATGTGATCCGGCGAGGGATCAGGGTCCATGTGATCCGGCGAGGGATCAGGGCCCATGTGATCCGGCGAGGGATCAGGGTCCATGTGATCCTGCGAGGGATCAGGGCCCATGTGATCCTGCGAGGGATCAGGGCCCATGTGATCCGGCGAGGGATCAGGGCCCATGTGATCCGGCGAGGGATCAGGGCCAATGTGATCCGGCGAGGGATCAGGGTCCATGTGATCCTGCGAGGGATCAGGGTCCATGGATCCTGCGAGGGATCAGGGTCCATGTGATCCTGCGAGGGATCAGGGTCCATGTGATCCGGCGAGGGATCAGGGTCCATGTGATCCGGCGAGGGATCAGGGTCCATGTGATCCGGGTCCATGTGATGCAGGTCCATGTGATCCGGGTCCATGTGATCCGGCGAGGGATCATTGTCCATTTGAGGGATCAGGGTCCATGTGATCCTGCGAGGGATCAGGGTCCATGTGATCCTGCGAGGGATCAGGGTACGAGATCACACAATCATCGATGAATATTTGATCTGGGCAGTTAGGAAAGAGCAACGGACAGCGGTTGTACAGTTTAAGTATTTTTTTATCATGTAGTTGGTAAAGTACTTAACAGAGTTTTCTGATGCTAGGCATAATTCAAAATGAATTAAACCTTGCATTATACAAAAGTTGAACCAGCATTGTTCGTCCAACACCTGAGGGTTGCTATCAGTCTTCATTTAAAATTAGGGATTCGATGTTTTTTCTGGTATCTCTATTGATACATTTATTTTTGAGAAGTATATCGTATCGGGACGGATTGCCAAATGGCCCGTTGACCTCGCAATCGCTCTCGGATTCATCATTATCGGGGGATAAGTTGCCAAGATCGAAATGATCGAGATTTGTTATTTTCGTTTCCATTTAGATTCTTAAAACTTTTGGCCCAAGGATCAACGTTTCTATAGGAGGCGAAGAGGAATCAGGGTACAAGACTACACAATCATCGATGAACACTTGAGTTGGAGAGTTAGGAAAGATCCTCGGATTTTTGTCGAATGTTTCATATATTGCCTTTTCATGTAGTCTGTAAAGGGCTCATCATCATCACAGTACAGTTGAATTATAGTTTGCCATAGATTGAAGTTGAATAGCATTACTTGTGATCTGTTAGGGTATCTATCAGTGTTCATTATAAATAGGGACTCGATTCTTTTTCTGGTAATTCTATTGACATAATTATTTATGAGAACTATATTGTATCGGGACGGATCACCAAATGGCCCCTCGATCTCGTGTTCGTGGACTTACAAATTTTCGGGGGATAAGTTGCCAAGTTCCAAATGACTAAGACTTGTTATTTTTGTTTCCGTTTTTATTCTAAGAACTCCTTCCCCAGGGATCAACTCTTCTCTAGGAGGCGACGAGTCCAGTCCATCCAACTTTGAGCTGGAGTCTATGTTAATGTCGCCGGGACCTGTGAGGTCCTGCTCTGGCTCCTTCAGAGAGCTGGAATTTAACTCAATGTCGCCGTGCGAGGTTTCAGGGACTGTATGATCCTGCGAGGAATCAGGGTACAAGACTATACAATCATCGATGAACACTTGGATTGGAGAGTTAGGAAAGACTCTCGGATTTTTGTCGAATGTTTCAAATATTCTCCTTTTCATGTAGTTTGTAAAGGGCTCATCACCACAGTGCCTTAGAATTATACTTTGCATCAAATGCTAGTTGAACACCATTACTGTTATTTCGTCAGGGTATCTATCAGTGTTCATAATAAATAGGGACTCGAATCTTTTATTGGTAAGTCTATCGGCAAAATTATTTTTGAAAACTATATTGTATCGGGACGGATTGCCAAATGGCCCCTCGATCTCGTGTTTTTTGCCCCACAAATTTTCGCGGGTTAAGTTCTCAAGTTCCAAATGACTAAGACTCGTTATTTTTGTTTCCGTTTTTATTCTTAGAACTCCTTCCCGAAGGTTCAGCTCTTCTCTAGGAGGCGACGAGTCCAGTCCATCCAACTTTGAGCTGGAGTCTATGTTAATATCGCCCTTCTCCAGGCTGAGGGACTGACAACCTCAAATTCTACGACTTCAAGGGTGATGGACTGATTACATCGTCTTCACATCTCTACTGTTCCTGCCTACTTTCTGTATTCGACTGAAATAGCCTAGTGTGTAGGCGAAAAGTTTCGGAATAAAGTTGCCTATGTGTCTTACCTACCATTCACTGTTCAAACGTCTGCTAAGCCTTCTGCTGCCATAACGTGGTTGCCGCACCCATCCATCCTGGTATTAGTATCTCGTTCACATTCCTTGCCTCCTCCGCTACAACACTCTGCATTTACACAGTCTCCACCACCTTCACTTAGACAGCTCCTACATCTTCACCCTGGTGTTCCACCACCACTTATGGTCTATCGCTGCTGCTGTTGTCTCTGACTCTGTTGACTCCGTGTAAGGGCTGTCGGATGACATATGACCATATCATGAGCAAACCCTACATGTGTTCCTCTATCCCACATATCACTTGAACTCGTTTCCCGTGGACATAAATCTCACACATTATGGTACAGCAAAACGTAGTCATCGAAAATACGTTCATATCGTCACTTACAGCAGGGAAACCACAGTCCAAACACTGATTTTTGTGTGCATCATGCTTAACATGTCTTTGAATCTCATCTGAAATATGCCTCGTCAGCTTCAAGAGGAACATAAGAACATAAGAAAGGATGAACACTGCAACACGCCTGCTGGCCCATACTAGGCAGGTCCTTCACAATCCATCCCACTAATAGATAAATTACGTACATTGCTTGACAGTGATAACGTGTGATGAATGGTTTTGAAAACCGACAAGTTGAAGAATTGAGACACTTATGCAACACATGGGAATCTTTATTGAAGAAACGTTTCGCCACACAGTGGCTTCATCAGTCCAATACAAAGTAGAAATGGGTAAGGAGAGTAGAAGTTTTGAGGTAATCAGTCCCTCAACCCGGAATCGATGTGTTCAGTCCATCACTCTTGTAGGAAGTGCAGCACAGGGCCAGAGAGGTGGCTTATATACTGCGGTGAGATGAGTCCAAGCAGAAGGAGGCGGGATCACAGTGGGACCTGCCACTAGTGTAAGTAGGTCGTCGTCTAACGGTTGGGCAAGCGTTGATGTCTTTGTACCAAGATCTCATGATGTTGCAGTGTCTGACAGATGTGATGAATGGTTTTGAAAACCGACAAGTTGAAGAATTGAGATTCCCATGTGTTGCATAAGTGTCTCATTTCTTCAACTTGTCGGTTTTCAAAACCATTCATCACATCTGTCAGACACTGCAACATCATGAGATCTTGGTACAAAGACATCAACGCTTGCCCAACCGTTAGACGACGACCTACTTACACTAGTGGCAGGTCCCACTGTGATCCCGCCTCCTTCTGCTTCAACTCATCTCACCACAGTATATAAGCCACCTCTCTGGCCCTGTGCTGCACTTCCTACAAGAGTGATGGACTGAACACATCGATTCCAGGTCGAGGGACTGATTACCTCAAAACTACTACTCTCCTTACCCATTTCTACTTTGTATTGGACTGATGAAGCCACTGTGTGGCGAAACGTTTCTTCAATAAAGATTCCCATGTGTTGCATAAGTGTCTCAATTCTTCAACTTGTCGGTTTTCAAAACCATTCATCACATCTGTCAGACACTGCAACATCATGGGATCTTGGTACAAAGACTTCAACGCTTGCCCAACCTTTGGACGACGACCTACTTACACTAGTGGCAGGTCCCACTGTGATCCCGCCTCCTTCTGCTTGGACTCATCTCACCGCAGTATATAAGCCACCTCTCTGGCCCTGTGCTGCACTTCCTACAAGAGTGATGGACTGAACACATCGATTCCAGGTTGAGGGACTGATTACCTCAAAACTTCTACTCTCCTTACCCATTTCTACTTTGTATTGGACTGATGAAGCCACTGTGTGGCGAAACGTTTCTTCAATAAAGATTCCCATGTGTTGCATAAGTGTCTCAATTCTTCAGTGACAACGAGGTTGACACCGAGCATGTGATGCTACTAGCAACATGTGTTATTCCCGTTGTTCAGAAACACTCCAGATACAGCATTTTTTCCCTCCCCGTAGGTGCAACATGTGGTCTCTGAAGCAACGTCTTGTAAACTCTCTGCGTCATCATTTATGTGTACAATTTAACACCTGTTATGTTAACTCGCTTCAATGTTTGCGTCATTACGAAGCTTAATTAGCCTGTTAACACAGAGTCATCTGATTAATTGTTTATTTCACCTCGAATGCAACTTATCTGTGTGTTCACCACAGCTGTCATGATGTCGATTTTAAAAATAATGCTTGCTTGTAAAGAGTTGCTAATTAACCTACTAAATTAGATCCTAGTTAAATCCTAAGAAAAGCTTAGTTAGCCTTCGGACTAATGTATAGTGTAAGACGGGATGGTTGTCGGCGATCATTTGTTTTCTGTTAGGCCCAACTAAGTTTAGGTTTCAGCTCCTTTTAAGTGGAGATTATCAAACCTCTTGTTACTCATTATCTCCTGAAGATTGTTAGGTAAGACACATATGCAACAGTTAGGTATCTTTATGAGATAGTCTGAAACAATATATTGTTTCAGACTATGGAACAATGCTCTTCTCCAGACTGAGGGACTGACCACCTCAAAACTTTAAGGGTGATGGACTGATTACATCGTCTTCAAGTCTCTTCTGCTTCTATCAACTTCTCTGTACTCGACTGAAGAAGCCTACTGTGTAGGCGAAACGTTTCGAAATAAAGATACCTAACTGTTGCATATGTGTCTTACCTAACAACCTGTCGGTATTTTATACCATTTTAATGTTCAATCTCCTGAAGATCTCTGGAGGTTTTAAAATACTCTGGACTTCCCAAGTATCCGGAGTAAATTTAGCTGCAACTCATTTGTCTCCTGCGTGAAGAGAGGTTCTGGCACTTTGTCTCTGACGATAACTGGGGTTTAAAAAGTATGTGGGATACTCTTCCTGCACAAGTAACGATCTTCTAATAATTATGTTCAAGTGTTTCCACAAACTTCGTTATAGTTTCGTTTACTGATTTTCATTCATATTCTTTCCTATCTTTTATATTGCATTCCTTTCCTCTCTGTCATATCTCTCTTGAGGAACTTAAATTATAGGAGTGAAATATATCGTACCACGGGCGGGGTTTGAACCCGCGATCAGAGAGTCTCAAAGTTCTAGACCGTCGCGTTAAAGGAGTGAATACTTTAATGGAAAATATAGTAAACGTTTACTGATATTTAAATAATGATTTATTTTATTAAAAGCCTCTTGACTGAAAGAATAAGTTCGTAGAACCACAACTTAAATAACTTAAGTTCAGCATATTGTCCATAATGATTTTTCATATGATTTTTTATATATTTAAAATTATTCTTTGTTTATGACCTGTTGGTTGTTGTTGTTGTTATGTTGACATCGTGTGTCACAACAACGTCAATTGTGTTGTTTTTCATCAAAACTTTTAGTTTACAAAACTGTGGTAACTGCCAGGTCACTTTAAATTGGTTTACACACTCATGAAAAATTAAATCACTATTATTGTTCAGTGTTTTTATTTGTTTTAGTCCGTGCATTTTTTGCCTGTGTTTCTAGAGCATGTACGTCTGCCGTTTTCTTTGTCTCTCTGTTGAGATCAAATTTGGTTCGTTTCATTTTTTATTATAGCCCCGGAGGGTTAGCCACCCAAGATAACCCAAGAAAATCTTGCATCCTCGAGGACTGTCTCATATTGCCATTGTGGTCCTTCAGTCTTGTCCCCCAGGATGCCACCCACACCAGTCCTTTAACATCCAGGTACCTACTTGCTTGCTAGGTGAATTGGGACAGCAAGTATAAGGAAACACACCTAGTGTTTCTTCCCGGCAGGGGAGTGAACCACGGACACTGTGTGTGAGGCAAAAGTGTTGCCTACCAGGCCACGGGACATCCGTTTGTCATTTTGTGTTTGTCTCTTCATCTGTAGATTCGTCTCTGCTTCTGTTCATCCTTCTGTCGGCCGCTCTTCATGCTTTTCCATCCTTTTTCTCAACCCATCCATCTCTTTATCGTTTCTCGCTTTTATAAACTGTTCATCTCTACTTCCTTCCTCAATTCGTCTTTCTGTCTACAATTCCATCCTTTGCCCGTCCCGTTACTGTAAGTCATGTAGACAGGTGGAAGACTAGCAAGGGAAGGTGGCAGATCGTGACAATCACAGGAATGGTAATTACGGTAGGAGCAAAAATAGCAGCCTAAGGAAGATGATGAATCTCTCACTTCCTCTACGAAACAAGTGTATCTCATTGTAAAAGTAAATGGAAGAGTTTGACTCTGTCAGTAAGCAAATGAAGGCATTCACCTACGTTATTAATCAATGAGTATATTTTACTTCCATTAAGTATTTTGCATTGTTTGTGAATATTTTGTATAACTCTCTAGATTCATTGTCTCCCAACTAACATAATAATGATATTAGAACCTGGTTTCAAATATTTCAAAATTCACTAGAAAACGTACAGAGGAGGATAACAAAGTTGATCCCAAGTATCAGAAATCTTCCCTATGAGGATAGACTGAAGGCACTATCTCGAAAGGCGTAGAATTAGGGGGGGGGGTATGATAGAGGTGTATAAATGAAAAACAGGAATAAATAAAGGGATGGACGACGAAGTTGACGACCAAGAAGACGAATGGAAAGCCAGAAACGATGAAGAAGAAAGAGACTGCTGTGGAAACTCCTGTGGAAACCTCCAACGCATTCTCGGTGCTACCTGACGAATGTGAGTCGACTACTGGGATCGTCACGACGAACGACAACAAGGAAGGTAAGAATATTGTTGTTGTTGGGGATAGCCAGGTTAGATACATGGATAGGGCATTCTGCTTGAAGGACAGGAGTAGGAGACAGAGGGTTTGCTTTCCTGGGGCTGGGATGGAGGACATTGTTAGCCGGCTTGACAACATCATGAACGGTAATGGGATCAATCCTATTATTTGCCTCAGTGCTGGAGGCAATGATGTAGGCAAGCATAGAAGTGAGGATTTAGTTAGAAAGTTCAGGACAGCTATAGACATAATTAGGAAGAAGGGGGAGGGCGCCCTGTTATATGTGGCATTTTGCCAAGAAGAGGTGATGGTAATGAATGGTTGTCCAGAGCAATTGGTATTAATTGTTGGCTGGATAAACACTGTAAGGATAATGCAGTACCATTCATCGACAACTGGGACAATTTCTATGGCCGAAATGACATGTATGCCAGGGATGGGGTTCACTTATCCAGGGCAGGTGTGGGTTTTCTTGCTAACTCAGTTGAAGGGGTTGTTAGGACTTTAAACTAAGATTAGTTAGAGGTATGGGTTTAGAAATGATAAATAATGAGTATGGATATATTGACTTATGCTCTGATATTAAGAATCTTAATAGTAACTGTCATGGAGTAACTCTGGGTAACGATAATTTCAGAAATTGTGTAGAAACAAAGATGAATAGGAAAAATGTGCAGAAGAAAAAAACATATGATGGTATTTTATGCTAACAGTCGAAGTGCAAGAAATAAAATTAATGAACTACGTTTGGTAGCATGTGCTGGGAACTTTGATATCATTGCATTAACTGAAACGTGGTATGATTTAAAGAGTCGGGATATGACTGCTGAGTGTAATATCCAGGGATTTAAGTTGTTCAATGTGGATAGATGTAATGGGAAGGGGGGAGGAGCTGCATTGTAAATTCGAGAAAATATTAATTGTTGCATAAAAACAGGTATAAAAATAGATGGAGCAGTAACAGAGTCTGTTTGGGTAGAGTTCGTGGAGGGTCAAGAAAAACTAATTCTAGGTGTAATATACCGACCTCCAGGCTTGGATCACGATAGAGGGAGACTTCTTTGGGACGAAATTGTTAGGGCTTCTGGACACAATAACATAGTCATAGTAGGGGACTTTAACTTTAGTCAAATTGACTGGAGTTCTTTGACAGGTAATCTAGAGTCCAGTGACTTTATGGAAACAATTCAGGACTGTTTTCTGAAACAGAGCGTAACTGAGCCTACATGGGGTAATAATTTGCTAGACCTAGTCTTGTCAAATAAGGAAACACTCGTGAATAATCTGGAGATCACTGAAGAGCTTGGCGCAAGTGATCACAAATCCATCACTTTTAGCATTAATTGGGAATGCAAGAATAATGATATAATACAGTAAAAATCCCTGATTTTCGTTCTGCCGATTATAATGGACTTAGGGAACATCTGTCTAATCTTGATTGGGGTTATCTAGCTAATGATTTTATTGACGATAATCATACTCATGAATATGAAGGGATCTGCTTTTATGATTGTTTTCTTAATAATGTACACAGTGCCCAGAGTATATACATTCCCCAGAGAGAAATTAGGTCTAATAATAACGATCCCAAATGGGTTAACAGGAGGCTAAAGCATCTATTAGGGAGAAAAGGGAAATTTATAGGCGCATCAGAAGAGGAGAGGTTAACCTTACTGACCAATATGTTCTGCTTAAAAGAGAAGTAAAAAAGGAGATTAGAAAGGCTAAACGTGACTATGAAATTAGAGTTGCTAATGAATCAAAGACTAATCCAAAGGGGTTCTTTCAAGTGTATAGGACGAAGGTGAAGGAAAAAGTAGGACCTCTGAAAACTGGGAATGGACAGCTGACGGATAATGAACTGGAAATGTGTTCCTTATTTAATGACTATTTTTTGTCAGTTTTTACACAGGAAGATGTAAATGAGATTCCAGTAATTAGCAATTATTTAGTTCCTGATGAATTTAAGTTAACTAATATTACTGTCACGAGGGACATGGTTATTAAACAGATGGACAAACTGAATCAAAATAAGTCCCCCAGGACCGATGTGTTTTTTCCAGGGGACTTAAGGAATGCAAGATGGAGCTTAGTCAGCCATTAACGAGTGTATTCAATGCGTCCATCTTTACCGGTGTTGTGCCAGAGTTGTGGAAGATGGCTAATGTGGTTCCTATATTCAAATCAGGAGATAAGTCCACTCCTTCAAATTACCGTCCAATAAGCCTGACATCTATAGTGGGCAAGTTATTAGAATCAATTATATTCAAATTCAATTCAAATTCAATTCAAATTCAAAGTTTATTCTCTATAAGGATTACAATGTTGATTTTACAGAAATTTGGTTATTGTGTGGTTTACATGTTGTAAAATAGTGATTACAGAGTGTACCACTAGAACGCTTAGCATGGCTAGGCATTTCGGGCAGACTTAGTTTTATTCTTAATTGTAAAATATTACAAATTATGAGGTAAGTTGGTATTATGGCTAAGTGACTAAATACTAAATTTGTGAGTTTAGCAATGTGAATTCTTTTGTTTTGGCACAGTACATAGTTTCAGTATTGGAGTATCACAGGATTCATTATTTTAAGATTGAGATTAATATTTCTGTTTTGGTCAAATGAGTGAGTGAGTGTAAGTGTGAACCACCAGGGGTATTCGTGTAGTTAGTTGATGGGGTTTATCAGGGAGATAAGATGTTTTCTAATGGTAGTTTTGAAGGTGATGAATGTGTCTGCAGTTCTAGAGTTCTCAGGTAGGGTATTCCAGATTTTAGGGCCTTTGACATACATTGAATTTTTGTAAAGGTTTAGTCGGACACGGGGAATGTCGTAGAGATGTTTGTGTCTGGTGTTATGCCTGTGGGTTCTGTCACAACTATCAAGAAAGCGTTTTAGGTCAAGGTTGATATTAGAGTTTAAGGCCCTGTAGATGTAGATTGCACAGTAGTAAGTGTGGATGTACTGAACAGGGAGTAAGTTATAGCTGACATTATCAGAAGTCACCTTGAAGAGCATAACTTGATAAATGAATCTCAGCATGGATTCACGAGAGGTCGTTCCTGCCTGACAAACTTACTGACGTTCTTCAATAGAACATTTGAGGCAGTTGACAGTGATAAGGAATATGATATTGTTTATTTGGATTTCAGTAAAGCCTTCGATAGAGTACCTCACAAGAGACTCTTAAGAAAAGTGGCAGCTCATGGTATAGGAGGTAAACTTCTAGCATGGATTGAGGCATGGCTTACCAATAGAAAGCAGAGAGTTACCATTAATGGAGTGAAATCTGAATGGGGATTAGTCACTAGTGGCGTTCCACAAGGATCAGTTTTAGGCCCTCTCTTGTTCATAATTTACATTAATGACCTTGATGAAGGGATTACGAGTGACATGAGTAAATTTGCTGATGATACAAAATTAGGCCGTATAATTCACTCTGAGGAGGATATCAATGAACTCCAGGACGATTTGGACAAATTAATGTCTTGGTCTGAAAAATGGCAGATGAAGTTCAATGTGGATAAGTGTAAGGTACTTGCCCTTGGTAATGAAAATAACCCTCGAAGCTATAATCTAGGTGAAGTAGAGCTTGATCATACAGAATGTGAAAAAGACTTGGGAGTCATGGTAGAGATGTACGGCCTGGCAAAAACTCACAAGCCAGGTATCCCACTGAGGCCCATATCCTCGGGAATAGGCAGTGCTCCCCACCAGCTCTCAAGAATTCTCGCAAAACACCTCTCTAAACTCTTCAATCCAGTTCACACTTGAAGAAGAAGTCGACAACACTCTTCCTTTCCTTGATGTTCTGCTTTGCAAAGCTGACCACGAACTTCGTTTTAAAGTCTATCGAAAACCCACCAACCAAAACGATCTTCTCCAATTTTACTCTCACCACGACACCAAAACCAAACGTGGTGTAATTATAGGCTTCTTCCTGCGTGCACTCAGAATCTGCAGCAATGAGTTTCTTGAAGAAGAATGCACGATGATTGAACAAGTATTTTCTAAACTCCACTATCCTCGTCACTTCATCAGAGGCTGCAGACGACGGGCATTAAACATCTTCAACACACCCAGAGAAGACACTGCCGAGAAGAGATACATAGTCCTCCCCACCAACTCCATTGCCAAACATGTTTCCATCATCTTTTCCAATACCTCATTTCAAGTATCTACCTCCACAACCACGACCATCAAGGACATTACCAGTGATAGACAGGACAAGCTTCCACCCTCTGCAGGGGTATACATAATAAATAACAAAAAGGCACAATACCGTGACTGGAACGATACACAAATAACCCGCACATAAAAGAGAGAAGCTTACGACGACGTTTCGGTCCGACTTGGACCATTGACAAAGTCACACAGTGTGACTTTGTCAATGGTCCAAGTCGGACCGAAACGTCGTCGTAAGCTTCTCTCTTTTATGTGCGGGTTATTTGTGTATACATAATCCCTTGTAATGACTGCAACAAGTTATACGTGGGCGAAACATCAAGGCACCTCCAAACACGTATTTCAGAACACCAATACGCAAGCAGGTCTGACGACACAAGGAATGCCTGCGTACAACAACGTAATTCACACAACCACTAGATAAACTACAGAAACTCAAGACTTATCTCCACAGAAGACAACACTCAGTACCGAAGAATCCTGTAATCATCACTTATTTCTATATCCGACAACTTCAACCAGAATAGTGGCTTCTATAACATAAATGAACAACAAAATGGTATACAATACCGACAGGTTGTTAGGTAAGACACATATGCAACAGTTAGACAACTTTATTCCGAAACGTTTCGCCTACACAGTAGGCTTCTTCAGTCGAATACAGAAAGTAGGCAGGAACAGTAGAGATATGAAGACGATGTAATCAGTCCATCACCCTTGTAGTCGTAGAATTTGAGGATGTCAGTCCCTCGGCCTGGAGAAGTTCAGTTCCATAGTCAGTTCCATAGTTCCTGACTATGGAACTGAACTTCTCCAGGCCGAGGGACTGACAACCTCAAATTCTACGACTACAAGGGTGATGGACTGATTACATCGTCTTCATATCTCTACTGTCCCTGCCTACTTTCTGTATTCGACTGAAGAAGCCTACTGTGTAGGCGAAACGTTTCGGAATAAAGTTGTCTAACTGTTGCATATGTGTCTTCTATAACATAGCTGAACCACTTGCCAAGAAATTTCTTCATGTAATAAAGTTGGTAGAATTACCGACAATATGTAAAGTAAAAGGACACAAGTGCAACTAATGTGACATTTATTGTGGCAACGTTTCGCTCTCCTGGAGAGCGAAACGTTGCCACAATAAATGTCACATTAGTTGCACTTGTGTCCTTTCACCTTTACAAATTTCTTCATCGATATCCCACATAAGAACACTGTAGAAGGTCTGCTCACGAACTTATCCAACCTCCTTTCCAAGCTACCCAAGATTTTAGACTCTATAACCCCACTCGGTACATCATTAGATGCAGCATTCTCCACCTGACCTCAGCATTCTGAACCTGACTATAAATACTCGCGTTCCTTCCACCCCAGGTAGTTCTGTTTGTGACTTGAAAAAGCCCACTGTGTGGGCGAAACGTAGTCAATAAAGGATCACATTATACTGCATATGTGTTTATATTTCCATTGTGTTGGTATTTTATACCATTTATTTCCATCGGAGTCATGGTAAGCAGAAATCTAAAGCCAAGACAGCAGTGCCTTAGTGTGCGCAACAAGGCCAACAGATTACTTGGATTTATCTCAAGAAGTATAAGTAACAGAAGTCCAAAAGTTATTTTACAGCTCTATACATCACTAGCGAGATTGAACATTAAAATGGTATAAAATACCGACAGGTTGTCAGGTAAGACACATATGCAACAGTTAGGTATCTTTATTTTGAAACGTTTCGCCTACACAGTAGGCTTCTTCAGTCAAGTACAGAAAAGTTGATAGAAGCAGAAGAGACTTGAAAACGATGTAATCAGTCCATCACCCTTAAAGATTTCAGGTGGTCAGTCCCTCAGTCTGGAGAAGAGCATTGTTCCGAAGTCTGAAACAATATGAAGTTGAAAGGACAGAAAGGAGCCTTATATAGCGCCAGGAGGTGAGACGTAGGTCGCTTTGGGAGGTCAGGTCCCTCTCAAATCCAGCCGTTCTCACTAGTAGAGGTTGTCGAAGTTGATTTCAGGTCTGTACCAAGATACCCTTGTGTCGCAGTGTCTGACAGATTGAACATTAAAATGGTATAAAATACCGACAGGTTGTTAGGTAAGACACATATGCAACAGTTAGGTATCTTTATTTTGAAACGTTTCGCCTACACAGTAGGCTTCTTCAGTTGAGTACAGAAAAGTTGATAGAAGCAGAAGAGACTAGAAAACGATGTAATCAGTCCATCACCCTTAAAGATTTGAGGTGGTCAGTCCCTCAGTCTGGAGAAGAGCATTGATCCGAAGTCTGAAACAATATGAAGTTGAAAGAACGAACGAACGAAAGTTCAGGTAAGATCCCAAATGGGATGAGCGGGGAAGACGGGACAGACGAAGAATAGTGCTGGAGAGGAGTGTTCTTAGTCGTGGAAATAGAGCCAGGGCTTAACCCAGCAGCAAAGGCGATCGTGGGACAGATATTGAAAAGAGAAATTCAGGTTCTTCTGTTGGGACTCCGGTGGGGTGAGCTGGGAGTAAGGGACATGCGACGTTTAGAGCTAGAGAGGAGTGCAGAACTGAGCCATGTCTTAACCCAAAAATGCTAAGGCGAACGTGGGTCAGAGAATGGTACCTGTCTTAGAAGGTACCTGTCAGCGGATCCAAGGTTATTTGTAAGTAGGGTTAGGAGCAGGATCATGCAAGGAGTAGAAAAGGTTGTGTTGGTTTGTGGGTCTGCGAATGACTGAATGACTTCGTCAAGGATAGAGGTCCAGTAGTCATGTCGTGTCTCAAGTTTGTCTATCTGTCTGTCACTGAGCCTCTTCCAGTACAGATTCAGCGCAGGGATGTCTAACTGGGCATGGAGAGACTCGCTTGTGGCGAAGTCCTCCCATCTGACATCAAGCACCCAGCGCAGCGCCTTGTTCTGGACACGCTGCAGTTTAAGTAAGTTTGTTTTTGCTGCAAGAGAGAGGGCTAGAGGAGAGTAAGTTATCAGAGGACGTATTAGGGATTTGTAGAGGTGTAGTTTGGTGCGTTGAGAGGCATTTTTCAGCTTGTAGAGGCCCGCAAGGGCCTTACTAGCTATTGCTTGCCTTGAGTGAATGTGTCCGTGTAAACGAAGAAGGTAGTGAAGATTAACGCCAAGGACAGTGA
>NC_069416.1:5616966-5654769 GCF_026875155.1 Cherax quadricarinatus
TATCACATAACTCTGGCACCATTCTACCTCAGTGTCCTTGAGATAAAAGAAACACATATACCATCGTTTAATAACAACAATCTTGTTAAAAGTGTGATGGCATCATAAATATATTACTCTTCATAGCTTCAGAATCAATACTCCTTCAAAGAAGAGGAGGCCTCTACGTCCACTTCCAGGACTTTAGTGTGGCAGCACGGTGCCTTTGCTTCCAACTGAAGGACTCCATTGTGGTAGGAAGTGCCCGTACTGCCCTCTTCCAGGGCTGCAGTGTAGCAGCAGGTTGCCAGTGCTTTCCTTATTCCAGGATTCAATTGAGATCAGGAGTTTGTATTTAGCGGGTCCATGAGTCAGGTGTGGCAGCAGGTGCCAATACTTCCCTGGTCCATGATTCAGGATAGCGCAGGTGCCAGTACTTCCATCTTCCAGGGACTCAAGTATAGCAGCAAGTGACGACACTTCTTTCTCCAGGAATAAGTTGATGAAGCAGGTCACAGCACTTCGCTGGTCGATGAGTCTGATGTGGAAAGAAAAAAAGTCTCTATGGAAGAAAATATAAAAAACTGACAACTGAAAATAGTCAATGGGACGCAGAGAATTCTTTTAATACATCGTCTTACCCAAGGCCTCTGTGATAGCAAGTATACAGTGATTAAGTAGGTATAAGATATGTTAACGTTGTCACAGGGGTGAGTTCTTCAATGCTAATACAAAGCTACGTTGGTGCAGAGGTCAGGGGAACACAGGTTGAAAATGGTGTAATATAGTTTAAACTTATGAAATATCGTAACCAAGCGACAGCGGATGCAAAACAAACTACGGGGGAGTAGAATGATAGCTCTAGGCCTTTCTGGTTGCAATTCAACACTACAGGGATTGCAAAATTGCAGAAAAGAGGAGGATGTCCCAAGCAAATCGTTCCCAAGGAACTTTTACTGGAGTGAGACGGTCCTTTGGGAAAGTATTTGCTTGGACATCATCATCTTTTCTGCCATTTTTGCAAGCTCCTGATTATCTATTATCATTTCTACTCCCCACGTAGTTGTTTTGCATTGTTTAACATATTTAGTAGTGTCATTGTAAAGACTCGGCAAGTTTTGTCGTGTTAATGTTAAGTCTGAGACCACATGTGCATCAGCCTGGTACTTACTTAGGTATCTTCGAAGGGATAATTTAAGAGGCTGCCCGAATTTTTTTTTTTTTATCTCTCAAAACTTTTCGATTTATTTCGCTCATACTCGAGAATTCTCTCCAATCGGGCTTCGATTTTCACCGCTCATGTTACGGTAAGGGGGACAAAGTTCAGGGAACACATGGCATATTTCCATCCCAATGACAATGTTATTGAACCCATTTCAGCTCTGGAATGAATCGGGAAACTTCTAAAACTTCAGTGGCTGAACTTAAACGTTTAAAAAATGGTTGCTAAAAATTTATTCGACTGAGAAGACTGAAATTAAATTGTAAATAGGCAGAAATTGACATCCTTATGTGCAGATTATTAGGATGTTTTTTTCCGTTTAATTACTTTAATTTTCAAGATTACCTTTTCTGAACGCTGGCCAACGTTTAATTACTGATGAGTATCTTGATAGGAGATTTGTCCTGCCTAAATAAACCATATTTCGAGTGGGGTTAGGAACCGCGTCAGAGTCCCAAAACTCCGGACCAACGCGTCGGTCTGGAGTTTTTGAGACTGCATGACACGCGGTTCTAAACCCGCCAGTGGTATTGGTTTGTGTACAATGGTGTCATTACGATTTCGTTAGCGTGCTGCTACTTTTGTTAATGTAGTCTAAGGAGAATGGACTGGGATGGATCCATGTCTAACTGGTATTAGCTTATAGATCGGCTTCACGTTGAACCACTGATGTTTTCTGTACAAATGGATCACACTGCCATTAGGTGGCACAAGTTCAGTTTTATTGAATATATACTTAATTTACATTTTATTTTACAATAACTGAAGAATGCTTATCCCCAAAAAAATAAACAAATAAATAAGAATCTGCAGTTTTATGATTTTTAATTAAAGTTTAACGAAGAGGAAACTTCTGTTTCTAAGAAGATTCTTTGCAAACTTTTCGTTGATAGTCTCACAAATTTTCGTTTTATGCTCGAGAAAAAAAAAAAGCTTTATTCCCGACGTCAGTCAGAAGAAAACGGGGAAAATGCTGATATATTTCAACTTCATTTTGAGAGACATGTTCCCTACAATGTTAAACAACCTTTCTCAGTCTACTGAAGACATGGTGAACTCCCATTTTTTACTGGGAAGGTTGCCAGGGATGGTTGCTTAGAACTCTTCATTTTCTGTCCACCACTTTAGTGAATTTTCTTTCTTTAAGCAGTAATGTCAATGCCATATATTTGTTACTCTTTTTCATGCTTGTGGTAACGTGAAAACCAACGAGTTTGTTTCTGACTAATGGTTTTTGAGATAGGAAAAAGAACCTCGAGGCATATTTTCAAGACTGACACAAATCTGAAAACTAAATCTCACGGGTGACTGACTTACCAAATCATTGTCTTCTCAGGGCTTATACTGGATTAGGCAAGAAGTTACATGATCATGACAATGGATTTTCCGTCAGTTGTACGCTTAAGTCCTGTCTCAGGCTGGAAAAAATGAGGTTATACTAGAGACCTCTATGGAAGACAAGATTGCTGAGCTTATAAACGTCGGGGTCCCTGACTTTTTCATACGCACTATCTCCGTAAATAAGGGGAATTACCAAGAGACTTCTAGGCTACATCGTTGGCTAGTTATGCTAGAAAACCAGCGCACTCTCTGAGTGCTTGAACAGCTGCACTCTCTGAGTGCTTGACCAGCTTGCACTGAGTGCTTGACAGCTGCACTGAGTGCTTGACCAGCTGCACTCTCGAGTGTTTACCAGCTGCACTTCTCTGAGTGCTTGACCAGACTGCACACTCTCTGAGTGCTTGACCAGCTGCACTCTCTGAGTGCTTGACAGCTGCACTCTCTGAGTGCTTGACCAGCTGCACTCTCTGAGTGCCATTCAGACCAGCTGGCACTCTCGAGTGCTTGACCAGCATGCACTCTCTGAGTGCTTGACCAGCTGCACTCTCTGAGTGCTTGACCAGCTGCACTCTCTAGTGCTTGACCAAGCTGCACTCTCTAAGTGCTGACCAGCTGACTTCTAAGTGCTTGACCAGACTGCACTCTCTGGTGCTTGACAGCTGCACTCTCTGAGTGTTGAACCAGCAGCACTTCTGAGTGCTTGACCAGCTGCACTCTCTGAGTGCTTGACCAGCTGCCTCTATGAGTGCTTGACCAGATGCAATCTCTGAGTGTGCTTGCAGCATGCACTATCTGAGTGCTTGAACAGCGCATGAGTGGCTTGACCAGCTGCACTCTCGAGTGATTGACCAGCTGCACTGAGTGCTTTGACCAGCTGCACTCTCTGAGTGCTTGACAGATGCAATCTCTGAGTGCTTGACCAGCTGCATGAGTGCTTGACCAGCTGATCTCTATGAGTGAATGACCAGTGCACTCTCTGAGTGCTGACCAGCGCACTCTCTGACGTGCTTGACACGCGTTGCACTCTCTGAGTGACCTAAATGTGAATTATCTCCTGCGTTTCTCTCAGCTCATTCTCAATGTCGACAAGATTAATTTTACATTACTCATCAACTGCAGTTGGCTTCAAAAATGTTTATCGAAAATCTTGACACAGAATATGTTTTGTGTCATTCAATAGTGTAACTCTTGACCCGAGTTAACATGACAGAGCTGTTCGTCAGTGTTACAGTACTTAATCATTGAAATAATTATACTTAAGCAATGTTTCTAACGACTAGAAAGTTTCTTACCACTAAGGACGTATAATTTTGTGAAAGTTTTAATCCCAGAAGATAACTAGCATTAAAATTCCGTTCTTTCCATCAATAATGTAAATTAAGCCTTAACCTAAGTACAAATAAGAGCTGTTTGATGCTCCTGTGATTTATTAGTTACTGTCTTCTTGTTGAATAGTTTACTCACTTTAAATGCAGATAGATGAGAGTGACTGAAGTGGCTCTTTATTTGCCAAACATTTATTAACAACTATTAACAATAGCACAAATACAAAATCATTATACCCTTTATGCAGTACAAATGTAATTCATTATATATATAATGAAATCATGCGAAGGCGCCAAAGAAAGCAATTGTTATGCAATGCAATTATTAATCTTTCTGCTACTGAAACAATCATGGGTAAACCTTGTTATAAGGGATTTAGACTGTCTACCTTCTTGCTTACTCACCTATTTGCAGGTCTGGCAAGCGGTGTCGAAGTCTAGCTCCTGGCCCCCCCCCCGCCATCTTCAACGGTGCTGTACTAGCCCACTCTCTCCCGCTCCATTGAGCTTTATCAAATCTCCGTCTTAAAACTGTGTATGTTTCTGCCATTCCACTACGTCATTTTCTAGGCTATGCCACTGCCTTACAACTCTATGACCTGAAGAGATATATTCCTAATATCTCTCTGGACTCATTTGGTCTTCAACTTCCAATTGTGGCCTTTGTTTCTGTGCCCCACCTGGAAACATCCTGTCTTTGTCAACTTGTCTTATTCCAATCGTCGTGGTGTGAGTGTATGTTCGTACCTACCAATACTTTATTTTTAAGGGATATGTCTCAATATTATTACTTTAAAAGTAAGCGGGCTGTACTCGTCCACGCATAGTAGACTGCTTGTGGAGGGGGAATTCAAATCAGGAGGATGGGCTGGAAATTAATCATTTGAGTATACACTGCCACGAGAGTCTCGCAACATGAAAACAAGCATAGTGCGCTAGGATCATGATTTGCAAGGATCAATGGACTCAGTTGGTTGGGTGACATGTACATTATGTGGCCTACCGCTGTTTGGTAAATGTTCAAAATCAATCGTATCGTGGTTTCATTGATATATATACTATTATATTATATTATATATTATTTATTTTATATATATATATATATATATATATTTTTATATTATTTATATATATCACATATATAATATACATATATTTATATTTATCTTACACCGTTTATATATACATATATATATATATACATATATATATATAATACATATATATATATATTTAATATATACCCTTATTAATATACATATTTCTTTATATATACATATATTTTTATAATACATATATATATATATATATACATATATATATATATATACTATATATATATTTACATATTATAAATATATATACATATATATATATATATACATATATTATTTTACATATATTATATATACTATACTTATATATATATATATACATATATATATATTTTTTATATATATATATATATATTATATATATATTTATATACTATATATACTATATATATATAGGTCGTCTGTCGAATATGTAAAAACTGGTCCAATTAGCAAGAACTCATTTTTATATTAAGTCCTTTCTCAATTTTTTTCTCTTACCGTTTAAAGAACATATTATTTTCATTTAATGTTAATGTAAAAATGTTTAAATTTTGCATCAAAAAAAAAAAGAATTTAGAAAAACTTACCTAACCTTATTATAACAAGACAATCTCATTTTAGCTAAGCCAACTAACTATATTTTAGATTTGTTTACATAATTTAACACTAAACAAACCACGTGAAATATATTTTTTTTCGTTAGGTTCCGAATGATTTGGCTATTTAAGCCAAGAGGCATGTTTGGCCTATTCGGCACCGTCATATTTATTTATATATATTATATATATTATATATATATTTATATATATATATATATACTATATATAATGTATATTCAAGCAAGTCGCCGTCTCCAACGAGGCAGGGGTAACACAAAGGAAAGAAAATTCCAAAAAGAAATACTTCATCATCATTTCAACACTTTCACCCACTCACACATAATCACTGTTTTTACAGAGGTGACTCAGAATACAACAGTTTAGAAGCATATATACGTATAAGATACACAAAAACATCCCTCAAACTGCCATAGCCCAAAATGGCCAATATCCAAACCCTCCTTTAGAGTGAGGCATTGTACTTCCCATTTCAGGACTCAAGGTCCGGTTTATATAAATAACCGGTTTCCTGAAATCCCTGCACTAAAAATTACCTGCTCACACTCAAAGATCGTCAGGTCCCAAAATACTAATATTTTATTAACTCCACACATTTCTCCTGTTTCCACACTCGAATTTTCTGCATAATATTTACTCCAAATTGCCCTTAGACAGGACATTTCACTGCCTCAAACCGTCTCCTCGCTGCTGCATTCACAACCAAAGCTTCACACCCATATAAGTGTGTTGGTACTACTAATTCTCATACATTCCCTTCTTTGCTCCCTTAGATAACGATTTTTTTGACTCCACATATACCTCAATGACATACTCGCCAATTTTCTCTTCATCAATTCTATGATAACCTCATTCTTCATAAAGCATCCGCCGACATCAAGTCAATCACAAGTATCTGAAATCTTTCACTTCGTTTTTTTTTTTTTTCTCTCTTCCATACTCCTCTTCCCCATTTTGATATCACATTTCTTTTAATCTAAATCATTTGATACCCTCTTCACTTACTCTTTTCATGTTCACTTTCACATTCTACCTTTACTCACACTCCCAAAACTTGTCCATTAATCTTGCAATTTTTCTTTTAGAATCCCCTCATAAGCACTGAATCATCAGCAAAATTGAAACCTGTGTCATTTCCCATTTACTATTTAATTCCGCATTTAATTCATTTACATCCCATCTTATAAATATATATTAAACAACCATAGGTTGGACATTAACATCCCTGTCTAAAGACCTACTTTTAATGGCGGAAGTTTTCTCCCTCTCTTCTACACACTAACCTGAGCTCACTTATCCTCATCAAAATCTTTACAGCATTTTAGTCGCTTACCAACTATTCATTTAATTGCTAACATCTGCCACATTGCTCCCCTAATCCACTCTATCATATGACCTTTTCTAAATCCATTAAAGCATTAGAAACTTCTACCTTTATCTAAATATGCTCACATATTTGCTTCAATGTTAAACACTTGATCTACACATTCCCTACCCATCAGAAACTCCCTTGTTCATCTGCATCTACATTCTGTCTCTACCTCTAATTCTTTCAATAATAACACCACCAGTACACTTTTTCCTGGTATATCAGTAAACTTATTACTCTATAAGTTTTCAACTCTTTTGTCCCACTTCTCTTTATTTTTAAAGGGGACTATACACGCTCTCCGCAATCCCTAGGTTCTTCCCTTTTCATTCATTTAAAATCAAAAATATTCAACACTCCAACACTATATCTCCCTCCTGTTTTAAACATTTCTGTCATGAATTCGTCCGTTCCAGCTTTCGCTTTACCCGTTTTCCATTCTATGTCTGCCTCAAGCACCTCCTCACACTCACATCCTGATTTTTCACTCCTTAAAAGATGATGTACCCCCTGGCCAGCGCATGAAATTACCCCGGGGCCCTTTCCCCCTATCTTCTTCGACATTTAAAAAGTCCTCAAAATATTTAGCCATCTACCAAAACTTCCATCTCCCATCTACTAACTCACCCTACTCTGTTTTTAACTGACAAATCCATTCGTTCTCTAGCTTTTTTAACTGTTTAACTCACTCCAAAATTTTTTCTTTATTTCATTAAAATTTCTTGGACAGTGCCTCTCCCACTTATCATCTGCTCTCCTTTTGTACTCTCTCACCACTCTTCTTCACCTTCTTTTATCTCATATTACTCTGCCTCTTCTTATAACACTTCTGATTTGTAAAAAAAACATCTCATAGACTAACTTTTTCTCTTTTATCACACCCTTTACGTCATCATTCCACAATCACTCCTCTTTCCTCCTGCCCCCACCCTCCTATAACCACAAACTTCTGCCCCACATTCTATTACTGCATTTTTAAAACTATTCCATCCCTCTTCAACCCCCCCGCTACTACTTGCAACCAGCCCACTTTTTTTGCCAATAGTTGCTGATATCTCACCCGACTTCTTCTCCCTTAGTTTATACACTTTCACCTCCCTCTTTCTCGTTGTTGCAATTTTTCCTCTTTTCCATCTACCTCTTACTCTAACTGTAGCTGCAAACTAAATATGATCCGATATATCAGTTGCTCCTCTATAAACGTGTACACATGAAGCTACACATCAACCTTTTATCCACCAATACATAATTCTAACAAACTACTTCATTATGTGTATATCATACTTTGTATATTTATCCTCTTCATCATAAAAATGTATACCTTATTACCAAACCTCTTTCTAAACCATAGCTCAATTAAAGCTCCCATTTTAATTTTATCCTGGCACCCACAATTTACCTACTACTCCCTCCACAACATTTTTGCCCACATTCAGCATTGAAATCCCCAACCACATTACTCTCACACTTGGTTCAAAACTCCCCACGCATTCAGCTCAACCATTTATATATATATATATATATATATATATATATATATATATAAATATATATAAATATATGATACAGAATATTAGCGCCGTTTTACCAGGAGCACGAGCCATTGAATCCAGCCAATGCACTCTCCTCGGGTGTGTGCTACTCTTGGTCCAGTGCCATCGATCTGATCCTAGGAAAAAAAGTCTCAGACCTCCGGACGATGGAAAGCAGGATGAAAGACATGCTCACACGATGCCTTCTACCTTACTACAGGTGACTGTCAATCCCAAAACTACCTATTTTCTGAGAATGTCCCCATGCCTTCAGCAGTCCAAAACCTCAAGGAAACTGCCTTATTGAAGGCCATGCTAGTGAGTGTATTGAATCTTTCCCTTGACGATGGATGTTGCAAGGCTCATTTACGGTCAGGCTGGAGGACTTGGAGTACGCAGATTCTCCAGATTGCTCTACCAGCTTTCCTATCCTCTTCAATAGCATCAGACGAGTTGGAATAAGATAAATTATTCCTGACACCCTCAGTGACATCAGCAGGAATAAGAAAGAACCCTTGCTATTGCCAGTGCCATCCACCGAATGGGACGGTTCTTTGTGCTCAGCTCCAAACCCTAGTGCCAGCATGGGCTCACAGTCAAGTGGATGGCCCGAGTGCTGAAAAGTGCTTGCACATGCTCAGGGCTGCAAAAACATCAGATAGGGAGATTGCCCGTCTCCAGGCTGTGAGTGCACCTCACTCCGGGAGACTTCCTCCTCAAACAGTTTCCCATATCGGCAATGGGAACTAACGACTCGACCCTAAGACCCTCAGTATTGCAGTGGCTCTGCGCCTTGCTGCCCAATTCACACAGAATATGTGATTTGGGCGAAGTGCAAGCAGACAATATGGTCTACAATGGTCTTAACTGCTTTTCCTTTTCTATTCCAAAACCAAGGGCTGGCATGCAAGGTCACAATGAGGTCAACGACATCAATAGGAAACCTTGCTTCATAGCTGGATGCCCTGCCGAGAGGAGCCCGAGTCACTAGCAGCCAACAATACCCAATCACCAGAAACACCGCCCGACGGGATCACATCTATCCTTGGCAAGAATGGCAAGCTCTTACGCATGGGACTATATCTGTGTGACCACATTGGCTGAAATCCTATATCCAATCACAGGGTGGTGGCGGACAGGGAGGAAGCTGCTGACACAGGGAGGAGTACAAGATCATGCAAGTTCACGGGACTTTAGCCAACAGTATTAAATTTGTCCCAGTGGGATCAGAGACTTGGGTTCATGGGGTAAAAATGCCACACGTTTCCTTAAAGGATTGGGTTATAGACTCATCGACACCACCAGGGACCCAAGGGCAGCCACTTTCATGTTCCAGCGCCTCAGCGTTCGCCATCCAGAGGGGAAATGCTTGCTGCTGATACTTGGCCTCGCCGGCCAGCCTCGGAGGGAGCTGGAGGAAATTTCATGATCTTTGATACATTGTGCATTGTATTCATGTTTATGTTTTTTCTGTAAATGTATTTTGTTTATTAATAATAAATATATATATTTATATATATATATATATTTATATTTATATATATATATTTATATATATATATATAGATATATATATAATATATATATAGTGGAGGAGGGTTTACAGGGTTGAGGTTACTCTAATATCATGGCTGGCAAGTGCCATTTTCTGCTGTCATATCGTATCTACTATCCTCTGCATCATTATATCAGTGAAGTGAAGTGTGGATGTGTTATGTTGTGCAGTGTTAGTGGCTGAGTGGATGCAGACAGTGGATATGTGGAGCCTCCTTCTTTATCTTCCTCCTTTGTTTGGATGGGGGAATGGGGAGAGTGAATCGCCTGGCCTTCTATGTATTGCTGGGATAAACTGGAAAATAATCTCGGTTAATAGTGGGAAACATTGTGAATATCGTGCCAATTATGGGGGGGGGGGGGGCGTCGATGATTGTAAGTTGAATTGTGCGTGTATGAAACATAGTTAGTGATGTGCTCTGTAAACGGATGAGATGTTGCCCCTCGATTCCCTCTCGGGTCCTCGTCTAAATCCCATGTTTAGGCCGTATGCATGGCGGACAAAGGAGGGTGCCTTTTAGTGCTAAAACTGGTGCTTCCATTGCAGTATTTCACTCCTCTCTCAACACATACAATCTTGCCGGTGCTTTAATCGATTCAATGCTAGCACTTCCACAACGCCATGATGTCAGCAATGTCAAAGTTTGCCGCCCCAGTTCCCAGGGATCACACTGACTAACCAACGAGGTGGCACTCGCTCACGAGGCAACTTTTCCTCCAGAGTGCAAACAGTGTGTGTACAGTGTACAATCACTCCCAAAATGGCGCATTGTCGCTTCAATAACTTACTAACTTCCTTGAGGCCACCAAACTAGGAATAACCAAACAGCCGACCCGGAGACAGATCTGACAGCCACCTTGATTCACCTTACAGAAGCTCCTAAAAATGATTATCAAATTAACATCTCTCAAGGAGGATTGCTGATAATCCCCAAAGCAGCTCACCCTAAAGCGTTCAACAAAGCTGTTGAAAGGCAGCGGCCAGTAGCTCCACGGGTATTATAGACCAATATATCAATAGATTTAAAACTCCTCTCCTTGACGTCAACTTTGATTCAAGCATTCCCAGCACTGTCGCAACATAAACGCAAGTCTACCCACCATTAAGAGGCAGGCTTTTCCCCCTAGCGCCCTCTTCTTCGCCCTAATCAAGTCGATTACTTTTGTGGCAGCAATTCATAAATAACTACAGCATAACAGGACTGGTGGAATGCCAGTTACCTTTTGATAACCCCACCACTTGTTGAAGTTGTACATACGTCTTACTCTCATATATACGCCCGATTTTCTACTGTTTAACGCATCCATGCTTCCATAGGGTCTAGCTATTTGGCTACCTGCTGTGTTAACAGAATCTGATTTCTAGGCTCTCTCATCTGCCTACTTGCTATCAGCATATCCCTTCTTCCATAGACTGTAGCATCTGGCTGTCTACTGCCGGCCACATCCTTGCTTTGGCTGGCGCTATGCTCTCTTTAACTCAAAAAGGTACCTATAAATAAGTGGATTAACGCCCACCTTGGTTCTCTTATATTTACTTCCACTCTCGTAGGAATCTTTCTTGCCGACGCTAACGTACACCATCCGTATAGAACTTAACGTGATGCAAGGTGCGTCCTCTTATATTGCAAAGGTGGAATTCACCTGTGATGCTGGTGCCAGACCTTTACTGCAAGGTGCCACACTAGTGAGGTAAATGAACTGTATTAATGATGCACTGGAACAGCATCCACTATGATGGTAAAGAAGCAAAAAAACTATCACACAATTTTCCATCTCGGACGTGAAAGTCCTCACTTCTTTGAAATATTCTGTGGCACAACACTCCCGAGCTCTAACGCAACCCCCCACTGGCAAGGAAGGCTTCTCGCAAATGTTTATAATATTCCAAACATTTAATTGCGGGCTATTCTTCACTTCTTAAGGTAACAATCTTAATTTTTGGGGGGGAGGGTTCTCCACCACTGAGCCAAAGCTGCCGACTTAAGATGCATCATTCCAGCTTGAGACACAAGCTCACACACATCTCACTTCAATTCCCTCAACCTCTGAGTAATCATCCTATTTCTAAACAGCATGCCTAAACCTAGACTCTCAACTTCTAAAGCAACTATCCTAACCTATATCACATACCACTTCCCACGTTCGGACGCAACACTTCCACTTCTTAGGCAACACTCCGCATTTTGGACGCACATTCCCTACCTATGACGCACGGACCATTATCCCGATCAAATAACTTCTGCTGAGAGTCAATTCCCCTAACTTTTTTTAATCTCTCGACTCAGTCGGGCTGTACCAATATTAACAAGACCCTCTCAAGAAACTGGATCTAAGAGTCCCAGTAACACAGTCCCTCAGTACACACTGCTGTTGGTCATTATAACGTGTGTGGTGTGATGTGTGTGTGTGTGTGTGTGTGTCGTGTGTGTGTGTGTGTGTGTGTGTGTGTGTGTGTGTGTGTGGTGTGTGTGTACTCCCACCTATTTGTACTCAGTTGTGGGTGCAGGGGTCGATTCACAGCTCCTGGCCCCCGCCTCTTCATTGGTATGCCAGTACGGTTAGGTCACTCGTCTGATCCATGAGCTTTATTAATTTCTCTTCTTAAGCTTTGTTGGATCTGCCTCCTTACAATCATTCACAGACAGTTCCACTTCCTGACAACTCTGTGAATGAAGAAATACTTCTTCACATCCCTTTGCTTCATCTGAGTCTTCAACTTCCAACTGTGACTCCTTGTTGTGTGTCCATCCTCGGAAACATCATGTCTTCTGTCTCACCATGACGATTCCTCATCAGTATTTTGATGTCATTATCATATCCACCCTATCTTACCTGCCCTCCAGTGTCGTCAGATCGATTTCCCTTAACCTCTTCAGTAGGCATGCCCCTTAGCTCTGGGACTTAAGTCTTGTTGCAAAACTTAGCACTTTCTTCTAGTTTCCTTACGTGCTTGGCTAGGTGTGGGTTCAAACTGGCGCTGCATACTCCAATATGGTCGAAACGTAACGGTGTACAGGATCCTGAACGATTCTTATGAGAATCTCGGAATGCTCTTCTAGATTTGCTAACGCCCGTATTTTAGCTTCAGCAGTTATTTGGTTGATGTGCGTGCCTAAGAGAGGTGCATGGTGTTATGCTCACCAAAAAAATCCTTTTCCTTGAGTGAGGTTTGTAGTCTATGGCCCCCTAGACTTGTACTCCGTCTGAGATCTGCTTTGCCCTTCCCCAATCTTCATGACTTGCACTAGGGTGGTTGAACTTCAGAAACAGTAGCTGCACCAGGTCTTGTAGCCTGTCCAGATACTTTTGTTGTTCTGGTGGCCTCGTCCGATTGAATTATCCTCGTCATCTTCACACTCATATGCAAGCAGGGACACCTCAGAGTCTAATCCTCTCGTCAAAGTGGTTTCACAAATACCAGAATCATGACCTGTCCTAGGACTGAAACTGTGGCACTCTGTCACAGGTGCACCTGAATACCTTCCGACCACGTACATGATCGCTGTGACTTTCTGACTGGTTTCACTGATCATTTGCAGTGCCTTCCTTGCTATCCCTTCTTGGTCCTCCAGCTTGTACACTAACTTCTTGTGTGGGAAACTGTGGGGGTCAAAGCCTTCTTACAGTCCAGAAAATGCAGATATACCCACCCCTTCCTCTCCTTTTGTCTTACTTGCTGTCATCATGTCATAGAAACTCCAGTAGGTTTGTGACACAGGATTTCCCTCCGTGTGAAACCGTGGATGGCTGTCGTTGATAAGCTTCATTTTTACTAGGTGGCTTCTCCACTACTATTCTGATAATCTTCTCCATGTCTTTGCATACTAACAATGTCAGTGACACTGGTCTGTAATTTAATGTTTCGTATATGTTCAATTTTTAAAAAATTGGGACTAGTCTGCATGTCTTCCTCCTCAGGTAGTCGCCTTGTTTTGATAGATGTGTTGGAAATTGTTAGTGGTACCACATAGCTCTCTGCTCCCTCTCTCAGGACCCATGGAGAGATGATATCCGGCTCCATCGCCTATGAGTATCTAGCTCGCTTAGCCAAACCACCTTCACTTTTTCCTCTGTTGTATGTTTTGTGTCCAACACTGATGGTGTACCCCCACTTCCCTCTTTCCGGAGTCACTTCTGTCTTCTATCGGTGAATGATTCTCATGTTGAGTCCTACATACTCACGATTCCGTTTCTTGAGGACTCTTCTATACTTCCTCAGCCTTATTACTGGTCCTTAACTGTTGTTTTCCCTGATGTTCTGAAATCGCTTTTGGGTCAGATTTGACTTTCGATGTGCTATGTCATTTTCGTATTGTCGTTGGGCCTCCCGTCTTACCCGTCATATTCTTTAGGCTCGACGACTGTTCTCCTTATTTCTCCTGGGTCATTTGACTTCTAATTTCTTCCATTCACTATTTATACTTGTTTTTACCTCTTTACACCTTGGGTGAACGAAGGGCTCATCCTGGCTTTTCGTTATTGTCTGTTAACTCTTGGGTACAAACCTCTCCTCAGCCTCCTTGCACATGGTTGTTGTTACATATTTCATCTCTTGTTCTGACTTTCCGCCAGTTCTTTGTCCCACGGAAACTCCATGCAGGAAATTCATGCTGGTAGTCTCCTCTCTTGTAAGTTTGGCTTTTTTCGTCCTGCCTTCCAGTTTCCCTCTCCACTTGTAGCTCTCTTATGTATTTCGAATCTCAGAGCCACGTGTTCATGGCCCCGAGGGGCGTTTTCATATGTGATGTCATCAATAATCTGCACTATCAAGGGTGATTATTAGGTCCAGTCTCGCTGGTTCATTCCTCTCCTCCCTCTTTGCTAGTGCCCTTACGTGTGGTACATGAGGTTTTTCCAGTAACCACCCTCCATTCATCTTAGCCCTCCACTTTTTGGCCCCCATGTTGCTCCAGGTTCTGCTAGTCGATTTACCTTGTGATTGGCAGTCAACCACATCAGCAGCTTTGCCCTGCACACATGAGCCCCTTCTGGCCACTTCAGCCCAAGCGTGTCAAACGCTCGCTCTATTACTCCATTCATTCTCTTGCCTTTGGCCTCCTGCTGTTCTGTGGTTGGGTTATAACATCACTGCCAATTACCACTTGGGACCTCCAGGACTGAAGTGTGCCTATTATTTATATATATATATATATTTATATATTATATATATATATATATATATATATATATATTATTATTATAGGCACACTTCAGTTGGAGGTTACCAGGGTGGTAGATATATATTCCAGTGTAGTGAAAGACTGAAGCCAATCAGAAGAGTTTTTAAAGTCTGTAGGAAATCAAAAATAACGATCTAGGGTAAGGACTACCCTAGAGCACACGCAAATAGTTACCCAAACTTGTCCTAGTTACAGCAACACCAGCAAAATAAATTTCTAGATCGGAGGATAAAGCGTGCTTGAGGTAAAAGCGATGTCAGTCCGATGTAAAATAATCAACGAGAAAGTTCAAAAATAAAAAAAAACGAAATTGATATAATTTACAGAAACTCTAAGATTTTATTAATGTCTTCAGTGAAGCTCGAAATATTTACCAATTAATCTTTCGCAAATGCTAATAAACTATTATGTTTTAAAGGTAATAAGAAGGAGTTATTTATTTAGTTGGATTGGGGGGAAAACAATTTAGTTGATAGATCTTGAATTTATATAAATTTTGTATTATTGTAGTCCAAGAACTCTGTAAGTATACCTGGAGTATACCTGGGAGTATACCTGGTGAGTTTACCTGAGAATAACTGAGTTATACCACGAGTATTCCTCGAGTATACCTGGAAGCATACCTGGAGTATACATCGAAGTAGACCTCGAGTATACCTCGAGTATACCTCGGTATACCTGGAGTATACCTCGAGTATACCTCGAGTTTGTTAATTTTTTTTACCTCGTGTATTACCTCAACGTATACTGGAGTAATACCTGGAGTATACCTCGAGTATACCTGAGTATACCTGGGTTTACCTGGGCGTATACCTGGAGTATACCTGGGAGGATTTCGGGGTCAACGCCCCCGTGGCCGGTCTGTGTCAGGCCTATTGTGGATCAGGGCCTAGTCAACCAGGTCTGTTACTGCTCGGCCGCACGGGCAACACGACGTACGAACACAGCCGGTGGTTAGGTCCCGATATTTTAGGTGCCTGTCCAGGCCCTCTTGAAGACGTATATTGGTAATCCCCTTATTTGCTGGGAGGGGCAGTTGAACAATCTAGGTCCCTCACATTTTTGTCTTTTATCGGGCTAGTTTACCTAAACAGGCAATTCTCCTTCGTGTTACAGCCCGGTGTTAAGGGTTTGAAAGTCGTTCGGAGAGAGAATCTTAGTAAATTATCACATAACTCTGGCACCATTCTACCTCAGTGTCCTTGAGATAAAAGAAACACATATACCATCGTTTAATAACAACAATCTTGTTAAAAGTGTGATGGCATCATAAATATATTACTCTTCATAGCTTCAGAATCAATACTCCTTCAAAGAAGAGGAGGCCTCTACGTCCACTTCCAGGACTTTAGTGTGGCAGCACGGTGCCTTTGCTTCCAACTGAAGGACTCCATTGTGGTAGGAAGTGCCCGTACTGCCCTCTTCCAGGGCTGCAGTGTAGCAGCAGGTTGCCAGTGCTTTCCTTATTCCAGGATTCAATTGAGATCAGGAGTTTGTATTTAGCGGGTCCATGAGTCAGGTGTGGCAGCAGGTGCCAATACTTCCCTGGTCCATGATTCAGGATAGCGCAGGTGCCAGTACTTCCATCTTCCAGGGACTCAAGTATAGCAGCAAGTGACGACACTTCTTTCTCCAGGAATAAGTTGATGAAGCAGGTCACAGCACTTCGCTGGTCGATGAGTCTGATGTGGAAAGAAAAAAAGTCTCTATGGAAGAAAATATAAAAAACTGACAACTGAAAATAGTCAATGGGACGCAGAGAATTCTTTTAATACATCGTCTTACCCAAGGCCTCTGTGATAGCAAGTATACAGTGATTAAGTAGGTATAAGATATGTTAACGTTGTCACAGGGGTGAGTTCTTCAATGCTAATACAAAGCTACGTTGGTGCAGAGGTCAGGGGAACACAGGTTGAAAATGGTGTAATATAGTTTAAACTTATGAAATATCGTAACCAAGCGACAGCGGATGCAAAACAAACTACGGGGGAGTAGAATGATAGCTCTAGGCCTTTCTGGTTGCAATTCAACACTACAGGGATTGCAAAATTGCAGAAAAGAGGAGGATGTCCCAAGCAAATCGTTCCCAAGGAACTTTTACTGGAGTGAGACGGTCCTTTGGGAAAGTATTTGCTTGGACATCATCATCTTTTCTGCCATTTTTGCAAGCTCCTGATTATCTATTATCATTTCTACTCCCCACGTAGTTGTTTTGCATTGTTTAACATATTTAGTAGTGTCATTGTAAAGACTCGGCAAGTTTTGTCGTGTTAATGTTAAGTCTGAGACCACATGTGCATCAGCCTGGTACTTACTTAGGTATCTTCGAAGGGATAATTTAAGAGGCTGCCCGAATTTTTTTTTTTTTATCTCTCAAAACTTTTCGATTTATTTCGCTCATACTCGAGAATTCTCTCCAATCGGGCTTCGATTTTCACCGCTCATGTTACGGTAAGGGGGACAAAGTTCAGGGAACACATGGCATATTTCCATCCCAATGACAATGTTATTGAACCCATTTCAGCTCTGGAATGAATCGGGAAACTTCTAAAACTTCAGTGGCTGAACTTAAACGTTTAAAAAATGGTTGCTAAAAATTTATTCGACTGAGAAGACTGAAATTAAATTGTAAATAGGCAGAAATTGACATCCTTATGTGCAGATTATTAGGATGTTTTTTTCCGTTTAATTACTTTAATTTTCAAGATTACCTTTTCTGAACGCTGGCCAACGTTTAATTACTGATGAGTATCTTGATAGGAGATTTGTCCTGCCTAAATAAACCATATTTCGAGTGGGGTTAGGAACCGCGTCAGAGTCCCAAAACTCCGGACCAACGCGTCGGTCTGGAGTTTTTGAGACTGCATGACACGCGGTTCTAAACCCGCCAGTGGTATTGGTTTGTGTACAATGGTGTCATTACGATTTCGTTAGCGTGCTGCTACTTTTGTTAATGTAGTCTAAGGAGAATGGACTGGGATGGATCCATGTCTAACTGGTATTAGCTTATAGATCGGCTTCACGTTGAACCACTGATGTTTTCTGTACAAATGGATCACACTGCCATTAGGTGGCACAAGTTCAGTTTTATTGAATATATACTTAATTTACATTTTATTTTACAATAACTGAAGAATGCTTATCCCCAAAAAAATAAACAAATAAATAAGAATCTGCAGTTTTATGATTTTTAATTAAAGTTTAACGAAGAGGAAACTTCTGTTTCTAAGAAGATTCTTTGCAAACTTTTCGTTGATAGTCTCACAAATTTTCGTTTTATGCTCGAGAAAAAAAAAAAGCTTTATTCCCGACGTCAGTCAGAAGAAAACGGGGAAAATGCTGATATATTTCAACTTCATTTTGAGAGACATGTTCCCTACAATGTTAAACAACCTTTCTCAGTCTACTGAAGACATGGTGAACTCCCATTTTTTACTGGGAAGGTTGCCAGGGATGGTTGCTTAGAACTCTTCATTTTCTGTCCACCACTTTAGTGAATTTTCTTTCTTTAAGCAGTAATGTCAATGCCATATATTTGTTACTCTTTTTCATGCTTGTGGTAACGTGAAAACCAACGAGTTTGTTTCTGACTAATGGTTTTTGAGATAGGAAAAAGAACCTCGAGGCATATTTTCAAGACTGACACAAATCTGAAAACTAAATCTCACGGGTGACTGACTTACCAAATCATTGTCTTCTCAGGGCTTATACTGGATTAGGCAAGAAGTTACATGATCATGACAATGGATTTTCCGTCAGTTGTACGCTTAAGTCCTGTCTCAGGCTGGAAAAAATGAGGTTATACTAGAGACCTCTATGGAAGACAAGATTGCTGAGCTTATAAACGTCGGGGTCCCTGACTTTTTCATACGCACTATCTCCGTAAATAAGGGGAATTACCAAGAGACTTCTAGGCTACATCGTTGGCTAGTTATGCTAGAAAACCAGCGCACTCTCTGAGTGCTTGAACAGCTGCACTCTCTGAGTGCTTGACCAGCTTGCACTGAGTGCTTGACAGCTGCACTGAGTGCTTGACCAGCTGCACTCTCGAGTGTTTACCAGCTGCACTTCTCTGAGTGCTTGACCAGACTGCACACTCTCTGAGTGCTTGACCAGCTGCACTCTCTGAGTGCTTGACAGCTGCACTCTCTGAGTGCTTGACCAGCTGCACTCTCTGAGTGCCATTCAGACCAGCTGGCACTCTCGAGTGCTTGACCAGCATGCACTCTCTGAGTGCTTGACCAGCTGCACTCTCTGAGTGCTTGACCAGCTGCACTCTCTAGTGCTTGACCAAGCTGCACTCTCTAAGTGCTGACCAGCTGACTTCTAAGTGCTTGACCAGACTGCACTCTCTGGTGCTTGACAGCTGCACTCTCTGAGTGTTGAACCAGCAGCACTTCTGAGTGCTTGACCAGCTGCACTCTCTGAGTGCTTGACCAGCTGCCTCTATGAGTGCTTGACCAGATGCAATCTCTGAGTGTGCTTGCAGCATGCACTATCTGAGTGCTTGAACAGCGCATGAGTGGCTTGACCAGCTGCACTCTCGAGTGATTGACCAGCTGCACTGAGTGCTTTGACCAGCTGCACTCTCTGAGTGCTTGACAGATGCAATCTCTGAGTGCTTGACCAGCTGCATGAGTGCTTGACCAGCTGATCTCTATGAGTGAATGACCAGTGCACTCTCTGAGTGCTGACCAGCGCACTCTCTGACGTGCTTGACACGCGTTGCACTCTCTGAGTGACCTAAATGTGAATTATCTCCTGCGTTTCTCTCAGCTCATTCTCAATGTCGACAAGATTAATTTTACATTACTCATCAACTGCAGTTGGCTTCAAAAATGTTTATCGAAAATCTTGACACAGAATATGTTTTGTGTCATTCAATAGTGTAACTCTTGACCCGAGTTAACATGACAGAGCTGTTCGTCAGTGTTACAGTACTTAATCATTGAAATAATTATACTTAAGCAATGTTTCTAACGACTAGAAAGTTTCTTACCACTAAGGACGTATAATTTTGTGAAAGTTTTAATCCCAGAAGATAACTAGCATTAAAATTCCGTTCTTTCCATCAATAATGTAAATTAAGCCTTAACCTAAGTACAAATAAGAGCTGTTTGATGCTCCTGTGATTTATTAGTTACTGTCTTCTTGTTGAATAGTTTACTCACTTTAAATGCAGATAGATGAGAGTGACTGAAGTGGCTCTTTATTTGCCAAACATTTATTAACAACTATTAACAATAGCACAAATACAAAATCATTATACCCTTTATGCAGTACAAATGTAATTCATTATATATATAATGAAATCATGCGAAGGCGCCAAAGAAAGCAATTGTTATGCAATGCAATTATTAATCTTTCTGCTACTGAAACAATCATGGGTAAACCTTGTTATAAGGGATTTAGACTGTCTACCTTCTTGCTTACTCACCTATTTGCAGGTCTGGCAAGCGGTGTCGAAGTCTAGCTCCTGGCCCCCCCCCCGCCATCTTCAACGGTGCTGTACTAGCCCACTCTCTCCCGCTCCATTGAGCTTTATCAAATCTCCGTCTTAAAACTGTGTATGTTTCTGCCATTCCACTACGTCATTTTCTAGGCTATGCCACTGCCTTACAACTCTATGACCTGAAGAGATATATTCCTAATATCTCTCTGGACTCATTTGGTCTTCAACTTCCAATTGTGGCCTTTGTTTCTGTGCCCCACCTGGAAACATCCTGTCTTTGTCAACTTGTCTTATTCCAATCGTCGTGGTGTGAGTGTATGTTCGTACCTACCAATACTTTATTTTTAAGGGATATGTCTCAATATTATTACTTTAAAAGTAAGCGGGCTGTACTCGTCCACGCATAGTAGACTGCTTGTGGAGGGGGAATTCAAATCAGGAGGATGGGCTGGAAATTAATCATTTGAGTATACACTGCCACGAGAGTCTCGCAACATGAAAACAAGCATAGTGCGCTAGGATCATGATTTGCAAGGATCAATGGACTCAGTTGGTTGGGTGACATGTACATTATGTGGCCTACCGCTGTTTGGTAAATGTTCAAAATCAATCGTATCGTGGTTTCATTGATATATATACTATTATATTATATTATATATTATTTATTTTATATATATATATATATATATATATTTTTATATTATTTATATATATCACATATATAATATACATATATTTATATTTATCTTACACCGTTTATATATACATATATATATATATACATATATATATATAATACATATATATATATATTTAATATATACCCTTATTAAGAATTATAAAAAAAATAAAACACAGGAACAAAACAGGGAATATAACACTTACAGTGGCGGAGCACACTTCATTAAAATATATTCTTACAACAAAATCCTGCTGTGGATACAACAAAATCTTGCTGTGACTGATACGACAAAAATTTGCTGGCAAAAATAATGGTACACAGTCTGCGAAAAAAAATTAGAGGAATGAGACACTGCTGGCATACGAAAAAAGACACACATAGAAATAAATGGATAATTTAGTATACTGAAGAATACAACGCTGAAAGAATACAATAAAAAAAAAATTGAATCACTTCACACAGAGTGACTGACTGGTACACTACACAATAATACTTACTAGAGACAGGAGTAGCATAAAGAAAAACACAGAATAAAAAAATATAAGATAAGTGAAAACACTGAAAAATATTGTAAAAATAATGAGTCAAAGAATACTGCGTTTACACTGAAAACACAAGGTTTAGAGTACACAAGCAAATTTACTATAAATGTCTCACACACGCAAATGTCTTTAAATGCAAGAAAAATGTCTCAAGAAAATTATCACTGGAGTCTGGAGTAGTAGACGGGCGATTACTGGTGATGAGGGCGGGTGTAGGGTTTCCCGCGCGGTGATACTGACGCCTCCTACATTCACTGTTGTCGGAAGAAATGTGCTTTCTAGGAGAACTCACATAACTGGCTTTATCGTTGGCACCAGCTACAATCTCTTGACCAATTATGTGAGCCAAAACAGTACTAGGACCCGGTACAAGGGTGCAAACAACCACAGGTAGATGGGTGGATGGCTGGTGGTGGTGGTGGAGAGTGGTGGGTGGATGCTGGGGCTCTGCCGCGCACCCCGGGTGGTGGGAGAGAGTGGTGGGGGGACGGTGAGGCTGCCGCGCACCCCACTCACCCACGAAGGTGGCTTGATAACCCACTCTATGCCACAGGAATGGTGAAAACCACTCTTAGCATCCAACAGGGAGCACAAAGCGATATAGACAATACCTCAGAGGAACTTGGCTTACTTCTTACTGCATGGCTTACTTCTCTCTCTCAGCTGGGTTAGAAGCTGGGTTGGCTGACTGGCTTACCCCACGAGAATGGCTGACTGGAAGACGTGTAACGATGCACAAAGCACGGAGGAGCAGTTGGATGACAGGAGACAGGCTGGATGATAGGCTGACTGGCGTTCACTTCCACAGTCTGGCTTACTGACTGGCTTAATTGCAAAATCCGGGTCAACCCCTCGGAGATTGAAGCAATTAGCACACGAACTAAGCCAGGAAGCTTGAAACGGCTGCAACAGGCTTGCAGGATGAAGTTGTGAGGGGAGTAGGCGGCTGCTGGCTGGTGGTACGCGAGGGCAGTGGCTGGTGGGCGACGATTCACCTTTGACCCTGCCGGCTACTCACAACAGTCTTCAAACGCCTTGAATTACCCTTAAAAACGTAAATCCACGCTCCACACCGCTGTACACCATTTATCATGTGGGAGTTCAATACATGGATTAGGTAAGAAATACTCGCGTAGGCTGTTATTACGTATAATTGCTGTTATGTGGAGAGAGCCCTTGCCAGCCGTACCTATCTCCTTGGTTACACTCGTAATACTGGCTAGCCGACTGCAGTACCCTATGTGAGGGGGCCTTTGAATACTGCTGAGGTCAGCACAATATGAAAGACCGTGACTCAGGCAGAGACGGTTGGTCGTTGAGTCAACGGACGGTTACTGGTAACTGGTTACTACTACTGAGACTGGTAACTGGTTACTACTACTGAGACACACACCACACACACACACCACACACACACACACCCACACACACACACACACACACACACACACACACACACACACACACACACACACACACACACACACACACACACACACACACACCCTCCACCACTTGACACAAAACACTTGACAAAAACCCACGTACCCCCCTCCCCTAAACCACCTCTCCCCCTTCCCTAACCACCTCACCTTAGCCTCCTACCCCTCCCCCAAACCACCTAACCCCTCCCCAAACCGTCTAACCCCTCAACTACCTCCCTCCCTCCAATAACCATCCTCCCCCTCCCCTTAGCCATCAATCCCCTCTCTCCCTCAAACCATCTAACCCCCTCCCCCAGCTATCTCTACCCCTCCAATAACCATCCTCCCCCTCCCCCACAACCATCCATCCCCTCTCCTCCTAACCATCTATTCCCCTCCCCCTAACCACCCGTCCCCCCTTCTGTGGAACAACGGGGGAACCTAGAACCAGGATGAGGACAAGGGGCTCCAAGGACGAATCTGGGAGGGAGGAATGGGAGGTAGATCTCTAAAAAAGGGAGGAAGACTGGGGAAGGAGACTAGATGAGCTAGAAAGGAAGATGGAAGAGAGGTTAGCAGCAGAATGTAGAAGGTAGAAGCAACAGGCCACAGCAGCAGAAATGAAGATAGAGAGATTAGAGGAGAAGCTGAGACATCTGAAACAGCACAGAGACAAAGATATTACAGAAGTAGCATCTGCAATGGCTACATCAAACACGGACAACAGGTCTGAAGGAAGCATGGAAACTAAACTGTATGCAGAGGTCCTGTCAAACCCACATGGGGCCAAAACAAAGACAGGGAGCACACTAGGACAGAACGAGAGGTTGGAAGACATTGAAGGAACTAGGACATGTGCAAGGACCTTACCAAATACCTGTGGGGGCCAGGAACAGGTGAGCAGGAAGGACAAACCAAGAAGCATAGGGGCCATAACTAGGGAAGGGACTGAAGGAAGGAACACTCCACGGGAAGGAACTAAAACACATCAGAGGATGCAATGGGAGTCACAGTGGGAGGTGGAAAGGGAGAGATCCGTGTTTGTCTATGGGCTAGACGAAGCTAAAGGGGAAACTTATGATGAAAGAAAGCAGGAGGAGAAAAAAGCGATTGAAGATATCATGAAGGTGATAGGCGAGGGGGACATGACCCAGGTGGCAAATTTTCGGAGAATTGGTTGGTTCACAAAGAAAAGGAATCGGCCTCTCAAAGTAATTTTCAAGGCAGAATCAACCCAAACCATGATCCTGCAGGAGAAAGCACGGCTGAGAGGCAAGCAGGAGTTCTGGAGTGTGTACCTCGATCGAGACAGAACACAGGACGAAAGGAAGACAATGAAAGAGAGAGTTCAAAAACGAAAGGAGAAATGGGAGGAAATGAAAAAGGAGAGCAGAATAACCCAGGATCAATTGGAATGACAAGCACACCCCCCAGAAACACCTGCAGAAGGACTCCAGCCACGACACCCCCAAGGCAACTGAACAATCCAAACCAACCATCACACACCGATCCCTCTGTTTCCACCCACCACGCCACAGTTACATTATTGGAACAGAAGTTGAAGGTTTGGTACACAAATGCAGATGGATTAACGAATAAACATGAGGAATGGCAAGAAAGAATCAATGATTAGTCCCCAGACATCATAGCAGTTACAGAAACAAAACTCACGGAGACAATAACAGATGCAATCTTCCCACCAGGATACCAGATCATGAGGAAAGATAGAAGGGGCAGGGGGGGGAGGTGGGGTTGCTCTGTTCGTAAAAAAACAGATGGAAATTCGAGAAAATGGAAGGCATAGATGAGACGGGAGAAAGAGACTACATAGCAGGTACACTTCAGTCTGGGGAACACAAAGTGGTCATTGCAGTGATGTATAATCCACCACAGAACTGCAGGAGGCCAAGAGAGGAATTTGAAGAGAGCAACAGAGCAATGGTGGACACACTTGCTGAGGTGGCAAGAAGAGCTCATTCCAGCAGAGCAAAGTTGCTGGTTATGGGGGATTTCAACCACAGGGTGATTGACTGGGAAAACCTGGAGCCACATGGGGGTCCCGAAACATTGAGAGCCAGGATATTGGACGTGGTACTGGAAAACCTCATGCACCAACATGTTAAGGACACTACCAGAGTGAGAGGGGAGGATGAACCAGCAAGATTGGACCTTGTGTTCACCCTGGGCAGCTCAGACATTGAGGACATCAAGTATGAGAGTCCCCTAGGAGCTAGCAACCACGTGGTTCTGTGCTTTAAATACATAGTAGAGCTGCAAGTGGTGAGAATAACAGGAGTTGAATGGGAAAAGCCTGACTATATAAGAGGGGACTACATAGAGTTGAAGAACTTCCTGCGGGAGGTGCAGTGGTACAGAGAACTGGCAGGAAAGCCAGTAAATGAAATAATGGAATACGTAACAACAAAATGCAAGGAGGCAGTGGAAAGGTTTATTTCTAAGGGCAACAGTGACAATGGGAAGACCAGAACGAGCCCCTGGTCTACCCGACGGTGTAAGGAGGCAAAACGAAAGTGCAATAGAGAATGGAAAAAGTACAGAAGGCAGAGAACACACGAAAATAGGGAGACCAGTCGCAGAGCCAGGAATGAGTATGCACAGGTAAGGAGGGAGGCCCAGCGACAGTATGAAAATGACATAGCATCGAGAATCAAGACTGACCCAAAACTGTTGTATAGCCACATCAGGAGGAAGACAACAGTCAAGAAAGACCAGGTGATCAGATTAAGGACAGAAGGTGGAGAACTCACAAGAAATGATCAGGAGGTATGTGAGGAGCTGAACAGAAGATTTAAGGAAGTTTTTACAGTAGAGACAGGAAGGGCTGTGGGATGACAGCACAGAAGGGAACATCTAGAGGGAATATACCAACAAGTGTTGGATGACATACGAACAACTGAGGAGGAGGTGAAGAAGCTCTTAAGTGACCTTGACACCTCAAAGGCGATGGGACCGGACAACATCTCCCCATGGGTCCTTAGAGAAGGAGCAGAGATGCTGTGCGTGCCTCTAATCATAATCTTCAACACATCCCTTGAAACTGGGCAACTACCTGAGAAATGGAAGACAGCTAATGTAGTCCCCATATTTAAGAAAGGAAACAGAAACGAGGCACTAAACTACAGACCTGTGTCTCTGACATGTATTGTGTGCAAAGTCATGGAGAAGATTATCAGGAGGAGAGTGGTCGAACACCTGGAAAGGAACAAGATTATAAATGAAAACCAGCATGGGTTTATGGAAGGCAAATCTTGTATCACAAACCTCCTGGAGTTTAATGACAAGGTAACAGAAGTAAGACACGAGAGAGAGGGGTGGGTAGATTGCATTTTCCTAGACTGCAGGAAGGCCTTTGACACAGTTCCCCACAAGAGATTAGTGCAGAAGCTTGAGGATCAGGCGCATGTAAAATGGAGGGCACTGCAATGGATAAGGGAATACCTGACAGGGAGGCAGCAACGAGTCATGGTACGTGAAGAGGTATCACAGTGGGCGCCTGTTACGAGCGGGGTCCCACAGGGGTCAGTTCTAGGACCAGTGCTATTTTTGATATATGTGAACGACATGATGGAAGGAATAGACTCTGAAGTGTCACTGTTTGCAGATGACGTGAAGTTGATGAGAAGAATTAAATCGGACGAGGATGAGGCAGGACTGCATAGAGACCTGGACAGGCTGGACATGTGGTCCAGTAACTGGCTTCTCGAATTCAATCCTGCCAAATGCAAAGTCATGAAGATTGGGGAGGGGCAAAGAAGACCGCAGACAGAGTATAGGCTAGGTGGACAAAGACTACAGACCTCACTCAGGGAGAAAGACCTTGGGGTGACCATAACACCGAGCACATCACCGGAGGCACACATCAACCAAATAATTGCTGCAGCATACGGGCGCCTGGCAAATCTGAGAATAGCGTTCCGATACCTTAATAAGGAATCGTTCAAGACACTGTACACTGTGTATGTTAGGCCCATACTGGAGTATGCAGCACCAGTCTGGAACCCACACCTGGTCAAGCACGTCAAGAAGTTAGAGAAAGTACAAGGGTTTGCAACAAGGCTAGTCCCAGAGCTCAAGGGAATGTCGTACGAGGAAAGGTTAAGGGAAATCGGACTGACGACACTGGAGGACAAAAGGGTCAGGGGAGACATGATAACGACATACAAGATACTGCGGGGAATAGACAAGGTGGACAGAGATAGGATGTTCCAGAGAGGGGACACAGGGACAAGGGGTCACAACTGGAAGCTGAAGACTCAGACGAGTCACAGGGACGTTAGGAAGTATTTCTTCAGTCATAGAGTTGTCAGCAAGTGGAATAGCCTAGCAAGTGAAGTAGTGGAGGCAGGAACCATACATAGTTTTAAGAAGAGGTATGACAAAGCTAAGGAAGCAGAGAGAGAGAGGACCCAGTAGCGATCAGTGAAGAGGCGGGGCCAGGAGCTGAGTCTCGACCCCTGCAACCACAATTAGGTGAGTACAATTAGGTGAGTACACACGCACACACACACTCACACACACATACACACAGGAGCACCTATAGTCACTTCTCTCACTACACAATTGGATAATTAATAAACATGTCTTACTACACAATTGACGCACTTGTGCTCACGTCTTGCACTATACGTACTGTTGAAACACCTCTGTCCAAGTTTTTCACCATTCACATGGATCACTCTGGTGATCCTGTGAATAAGACTCTCACCATCACCTCTGGAGACGTTTTGCACCACATTGATGAATTATTCTAGAGTGCCACTAGAGAGCTATTAACATTTAGTGCACCTTTGGACAAGTCTTGCACTGCTCAATTAGTGCACATCTGGGCATGTCTTGTACTGCTCACTTAGTACACCTCTGTATATCTCTCAGATTACAAAGATAAAGCACATTTGGAGCATCTCTCGATACGTCCAACACTGTAGTTAGAGTACCTTTGTATGCCTGCATCACTCCTCAACGTGCCTTGCGCTAGGCATTGGAACCTCTACTGTAGCACGCCTCGAAGCATCTTCCACCATAATTTTTATTGCACAGCTTTCAGCTTGGAAATGGTTAAAACTGAACATCGTAGAATATCTCAGAAAGATCTCCTCTGGAGCACAATTAGTTTTTCAATGTGTATTTTGTAAACACCTGTAGAGCCTTTGTCGAACAGCAATGGAGCACCATTAGAGCACCATTGAAGTACCTCTAGTGCGTATTGTTCCGTACCTGGAACAATACACAGATAACCCGCACGCACACACGCACACACACACACACACATGCACACACACATGCACACACACACACACATACACACACATACACACACACACACACACACACTATATATATATATATATATATATATATATATATATATATATATATATATATATATATATATATATATATATGTATATATATATATATATATATATATATATATATATATATATATATATATATATATATATATATATATATATACATATATATATATACATATATATATGTATATATATTTAAAAATATGAATGAGGGGGGTAAAGGAGGTTTTGTGTGCGAGGGGCTTGGACTTCCAGCATGCATGCGTGAGCGTGTTTGATAGGAGTCTAGTCCGGCAGGCCGGACTAGAGTCCTGGAGATGGGAAGTACAGTGCCTGCACTCTGAAGGAGGAGTGTTAATGTTGCAGTTTAAAAACTGTAGTGTAAAGCACCCTTCTGGCAAGACAGTGATGGAGTGAATGATGGTGAAAGTTTTTCTTTTTCGGGCCACCCTGCCTTGGTGGGAATCGGCCATTGTGATAACAAAAAAAAAATAATAAAATAAATAATAATAAATATATATATGCAAGGAATTCGGCGAGAGCAGGCGAAATATACACAAACACTGATCTCTGGCTGAAGGAGACTCGAACCTACGAACTTTAGGACAAAGTATGCAGTGCTTTACCAATCTACCCACACTGGACAATACCTTGGCGTGTAGCATGCGCTACACGTTTGATCCAAGGCAGACAGCTTTCAGGGAGAAGGCTTACAGCTTTTCATCTCATCCCCTGCATGCATCAGCCTTACTAGAGATTTGAACAATGCAAGGAATTCGCGAGAGCAGGCGAAATATACACAAACACTGATCTCTGGCTGTAGGAGACTCGAACCTACGAACCATAGGACAAGGTACGCAGTGCTTTACCAATCTTTACCAATCCTTGCATGGTTCAAATCTCAAGTAAGGATGATGCTTGCAGGGGATGAGATGAAAAGCTGTAAGCCTTCTCCCTGAAAGCTGGCTGCCTTGGATCAAACGTGTATCGCATGCTACATGCCAAGGTATTGTCCAGTGTAGGTAGATTGGTAAAGCACTGCGTACCTTGTTCTAAAGTTCGTAGGTTCGAGTCTCCTTCAGCCAGAGATCAGTGTTTGTGTATATTTCGCCTGCTCTTGCGAATTCCTTGCATTGTTAAAAATCTCTAGTAAGGCTGATGCATGCAGAGGATGAGATGAAAAGCTGTAAGCTGCCTTGGATCAAAGTCTAGGGCAAGCTGGACTCCAAGGTATTGGTCAAGTGGGTAGATTGGTAAAGCACTGCGTAAATTGTTCCAAGGTTCGTAGGTTCGAGTCTTCTTCAGCCAGAGATCAGTGTTCGTGTATATGTAATGGTCCAGTGTGGGTAGATTGGTAAGCACTGCGTACCTTGTTCCAAGGCTCGTAGGTTCGAGTTCCTCACTCCTACAAGATGTTATTCCTCCTTGCCCTATACACGAAATCACAGCTTCATTATCTTCATCAACATTCAACAATTCCTCAAAATATTCCCTCCACCTTCCCAATACCTCTAACTCTCCATTTAATAACTCTCCTCTCCTATTTTTAACTGACAAATCCATTTGTTCTCTAGGCTTCCTTAACTTGTTAATCTCACTCCAAAACTTTTTCTTATTTTCAACAAAATTTGTTGATAACATCTCACCCACTCTCTCATTTGCTCTGTTTTACATTGCTTCACCACTCTCTTAACCTCTCTCTTTTTCTCCATATACTCTTCCCTCCTTGCATCACTTCTTCTTTGAAAAAGCTTCTCATATGCTAACTTTTTCTCCCTTACTACTCTCTTTACTTTATCATTCCACCAATCGCTCCTCTTCCCTCCCTATATAAATATATATAAATATATATATATATATATATATATATATATATAATATATATATATTTTATATATATATTATATATATATATATATATATATATGTATATATATATATATATATATATATATATATATATATATATATATACATATATATATATATATATATATATATATATATATATATATATATATATATATATATATATATATGTGTGTGGTGGTGTGTGTGTGTGTGTGTGTGTGTGTGTGTGTGTGTGTGTGTAAATTCAAGAATTGTGTGGATTAAAGTAAAGGTTGGATGCGAAAAGTGGGTCATAATAAGGGTGTATGCACCTGGAGAAGAGAGGAATGCAGAGGAGAGAGAGAGAGATTTTGGGAGATGTTAAGTGAATGTATAGGAGCCTTTGAACCAAGTGAGAGAGTAATTGTGGTAGGGGACCTGAATGCTAAAGTAGGAGAAACTTTTAGAGAGGGTGTGGTAGGTAAGTTTGGGGTGCCAGGTGTAAATGATAATGGGAGCCCTTTGATTGAACTTTGTATAGAAAGGGGTTTAGTTATAGGTAATACATATTTTAAGAAAAAGAGGATAAAAAAAGTATACAAGATATGATGTAGGGCGAAATGACAGTAGTTTGTTGGATTATGTATTGGTAGATAAAAGACTGTTGAGTAGATTACAGGATGTACATGTTCATAGAGGGGCCACAGATATATCAGATCACTTTCTAGTTGCAGCTACACTGAGAGTAAAAGGTAGATGGGATACAAGGAGAATAGAAGCATCAGGGAAAAGAGAGGTGAAGGTTTATAAACTAAAAGAGGAGGCAGTTAGGGTAAGATATAAACAGCTATTGGAGGATAGATGGGCTAATGAGAGCATAGGCAATGGGGTCGAAGAGGTATGGGGTAGGTTTAAAAATGTAGTGTTAGAGTGTTCAGCAGAAGTTTGTGGTTACAGGAAAGTGGGTGCGGGAGGGAAGAGGAGCGATTGGTGGAATGATGATGTAAAGAGAGTAGTAAGGGAGAAAAAGTTAGCATATGAGAAGTTTTTACAAAGTAGAAGTGATGCAAGGAAGGAAGAGTATATGGAGAAAAAGAGAGAGGTTAAGAGAGTGGTGAAGCAATGTAAAAAGAGAGCAAATGAGAGAGTGGGTAAGATGTTATCAACAAATTTTGTTGAAAATAAGAAAAAGTTTTGGAGTGAGATTAACAAGTTGAGGAAGCCTGGAGAACAAATGGATTTGTCATTTAAAAATAGGAGAGGAGAGTTATTAAATGGAGAGTTAGAGTTATTGGGAAGATGGAGGTAATATTTTGAGAAAATTGTTAAATATTGATGAAGTTAGGGAAGCTGTGATTTCGTGTATAGAGCAAGGAGGAATAACATCTTGTAGGAGTGAAGAAGAGCCAGTTGTGAGTGTGGGGGAAGTTCGTGATGCAGTAGGTAAAATGAAAAGGGGTAAGGCAGTCGGGATTGATGGGATAAAGATAGAAATGTTAAAAGCAGGTGGGGATACAGTTTTGGAGTGGTTGGTGCAATTATTTAATAAATGTATGGAAGAGGGTAAGGTACCTAGGGATTGGCAGAGAGCATGCATAGTTCCTTTGTATAAAGGCAAAGGGGACAAAAGAGAGTGCAAAAATTATAGAGGGATAAGTCTGTTGAGTATACCTCATAAAGTGTATGGTAGAGTTATTATTGAAAGAATTAAGAGTAAGACGGAAAATAGGATAGCAGATGAACAAGGACGCTTTAGGAAATTAGGGGGTGTGTGGACCGGGTGTTTACAGTGAAAGATATAAATGAACAGTATTTAGATAAGGCTAAAGAGGTCTTTGTGGCATTTATGGATTAGGAAAAGGCGTATGACAGGGTGGATAGAGGGGCAATGTGGCAGATGTTGCAGGTGTATGGTGTAGGAGGTAGGTTACTGAAAGCAGTGAAGAGTTTTTACGAGGATAGTGAGGCTCAAGTTAGAGTATGTAGGAAAGAGGGAGATTATTTCCCAGTTAAAGTAGGCCTTAGACAAGGATGTGTGATGTCACCGTGGTTGTTTAATATATTTATAGACGGGGTTGTAAGAGAAGTAAATGCGAGGGTCTTGGCAAGAGGCGTGGAGTTAAAAGATAAAGAATCACACATAAAGTTGGAGTTGTCACAGTTGCTCTTTGCTGATGACACTGTGCTCTTGGGAGATTCTGAAGAGAAGTTGCAGAGATTGGTGGATGAATTTGGTAAGGTATGCAAAAGAAGAAAATTAAAAGTGAATACAGGAAAGAGTAAGGTTATGAGGATAACAAAAAGATTAGGTGATGAAAGATTGGATATCAGATTGGAGGGAGAGAGTATGGAGGAGGTGAATGTATTCAGATATTTGGGAGTGGACATGTCAGCGGATGGGTCTATGAAAGATGAGGTGAATCATAGAATTGATGAGGGGAAAAGGGTGAGTGGTGCACTCAGGAGTCTGTGGAGACAAAGAACTTTGTCCTTGGAGGCAAAGAGGGGAATGTATGATAGTATAGTTTTACCAACGCTCTTATATGGGTGTGAAGCATGGGTGATGAATGTTGCAGCGAGGAGAAGACTGGAGTCAGTGGAGATGTCATGTCTGAGGGCAATGTGTGGTGTGAATATAATGCAGAGAATTCGTAGTTTGGAAATTAGGAGGAGGTGCGGGATTACCAAAACTGTTGTCCAGAGGGCTGAGGAAGGGTTGTTGAGGTGGTTCGGACATATAGAGAGAATGGAACGAAACAGAATGACTTCAAGAGTGTATCAGTCTGTAGTGGAAGGAAGGCTGGGTAGGGGCCGGCCTAGGAAAGGTTGGAGGGAAGGGTTTTTAAAAGCAGGTTTTTGTGCGAGGGGCTTGGATTTTCCAGCAGGCATGCGTGAGCGTGTTTGATAGGAGTGAATGGAGACAAATGGTTTTTAATATTTGACGTGCTGTTGGAGTGTGAGCAAAGTAATATTTATGAAGGGGTTCAGGGAAACCGGCAGGCCGGACTTGAGTCCTGGAGATGGGAAGTACAGTGCCTGCACTCTGAAGGAGGAGTGTTAATGTTGCAGTTTAAAACTGTAGTGTAAAGCACCTTCTGGCAAGACAGTGATGGAGTGAATGATGGTGAAAGTTTTTCTTTTTCGGGCCACCCTGCCTTGGTGGGAATCGGCCATTGGATAATAGATAATAAAAAAAAAAATATATGTGTATATATATATATACATAAAATCTATATATATATAATTATATATATATATATATTATATATATATATATATTTATATATATATATATATATATATTAAAAATTTGTATATTTTATTTAAAATTTTTATATATATATATATATTTTATTTATATATATATATATATATATATACATATATATATATATATATATATTATATATATAATAATATATATATTTATATAATATATATATATATATATATATAATATATATATATATATATATATATATATATATATTATATAATTGCAAAACAACCACTTGAAAGAATAGAGAAATTCCAAGCGATTTCGTGACTACTCACTTACAAGGAACTATGAAAGTGAAGCATCCAAGGAAGCTATATAAGGGGTCCGGCCACACTCACTATTTAGATTTCCCCCAACGGTTAAACACGTGTCGCGCGGCGAGCCAACTTGGATAGGTCCTTTGCACAACTCACCCCCAAGCTATTCTACCCAAGAAAATTTAAAAATTATTTTCCAGTGTATTATTAAATTCTTCCCAAATTCTATTAATTATAAATGGATCTAATTTATATAAACCAAAGGAAATATTCATATTATTGTCAAAACTGCTTTTTATGAAACAAGATTCAATTATATTCCTGTCGACCATGGACTTGCTTGATACTACTTTCTCAACTTTTTGAAAATCAATTGGATGGTTAAAATCTCTTACATGAATAAATAGAGCATTGGAATCTTGTCCAGTTCTAATGCTATATTTATGTTGTTTTAATCTTAGTTCGAGATTTTTACCAGTTTGACCGTAATAAACTTTATCGCAATCATATATCCTAATCATATATATTTATCCTAATCATATATCTTTTGTTTCACAGTTTTCTTCTGCACTGATCAAGTCCCACAAGTTAAAAATTCGAGTTAATTTTTTAAAAAAAATTTTAAATGAACAAGTTCTGCCCAAGTCTCTTTTACCCAATAGACTCCTTGACATGAGAGATCGTCCTTTTGATGATTTTATGAGAATTATTCTTCAGAAACATATTGAAATAACTAAAATACAGGAGAAGGACGCATTCAAAATATTGAGAAACAAAAAATACTCTTTTAATCAGGCCATTCCATCAGAATGGAAACACAGTTTGTTGGATCATTGCTATAATAATCTCAGAAGAATTTGTAATGAACTCAAGAGCAAACTACAAAAAAAATTAGACATTTTAATTGAAAATAGTGATTGGACAAAGCATGCTAATAACAACAGTAAAGTCCGAGGCAGCTACGGTGAAAGGCTCTGTTCCACAAGGCACAGTACTAGCTCCCATCTTGTTCCTCATCCTCATATCCGACATAGACAAGGATGTCAGCCACAGCACCGTGTCTTCCTTTGCAGATGACACCCGAATCTGCATGACAGTGTCTTCCATTGCAGACACAGCAAGGCTCCAGGCGGACATCAACCAAATCTTTCAGTGGGCTGCAGAAAACAATATGAAGTTCAACGATGAGAAATTTCAATTACTCAGATATGGTAAACATGAGGAAATTAAATCTTCATCAGAGTACAAAACAAATTCTGGCCACAAAATAGAGCGAAACACCAACGTCAAAGACCTGGGAGTGATTATGTCGGAGGATCTCACCTTCAAGGACCATAACATTGTATCAATCGCATCTGCTAGAAAAATGACAGGATGGATAATGAGAACCTTCAAAACTAGGGAGGCCAAGCCCATGATGACACTCTTCAGGTCACTTGTTCTATCTAGGCTGGAATATTGCTGCACTCTAACAGCACCTTTCAAGGCAGGTGAAATTGCCGACCTAGAAAATGTACAGAGAACTTTCACGGCGCGCATAACGGAGATAAAACACCTCAATTACTGGGAGCGCTTGAGGTTTCTAAACCTGTATTCCCTGGAACGCAGGAGGGAGAGATACATGATTATATACACCTGGAAAATCCTAGAGGGACTAGTACCGAACTTGCACACGAAAATCACTCACTACGAAAGCAAAAGACTTGGCAGACGATGCACCATCCCCCCAATGAAAAGCAGGGGGGTCACTAGCACGTTAAGAGACCATACAATAAGTGTCAGGGGCCCGAGACTGTTCAACTGCCTCCCAGCACACATAAGGGGGATTACCAACAGACCCCTGGCAGTCTTCAAGCTGGCACTGGACAAGCACCTAAAGTCAGTTCCTGATCAGCCGGGCTGTGGCTCGTACGTTGGTTTGCGTGCAGCCAGCAGCAACAGCCTGGTTGATCAGGCGCTGATCCACCAGGAGGCCTGGTCACAGACCGGGCCGCGGGGGCGTTGACCCCCGAAACTCTCTCCAGGTAAACTTATCAGATGAAATTTTAGACAAACATACAACTGCTGCTCTAGGTTTTGGCCTAAGTTTTGCAACTTCAAAAAAACTTAATAATGTTGAAATTACAAAAGCCTTTTGTAACTTTGAGAAATTTTCTGATTTATCCTCTGATGAAATTAATATTAGTAAAGGAATGGTATATAGCTCTATGTTAAAACCAAACATTCCCAATTGCCCTCTAAGATTCTTTAAGTCTTATGATACACTTAATAACAATAAAAATTTGCGCCTTACTAAAGCAGACAAAATAAATGCAATAGTAATTATGAAAGAAGATGATTACCAAGAAAAAATGAATAATCTCTTAGATGATACTGACACCTATTCTAAACTTAGGAAAAATCCCCTAGAAACCGTTAACAGCAATTTCAATAAAACAATAAAACTTCTACTGAAAGGCAAAGATGAATTAGTCAAACAATTTACTTCCACTAATCCATCTTTACCTTACATGTATGGACTAATAAAAACACACAAACCAGGGAATCCAGTCAGACCAATTATTAGCTCCATAGGGTCAGTTTCATATAAATTATCCAAATGGCTTGTTGATATTTTGAGCCCTATTGTTGGCAAAATTTCTAACTTTAATGTTAAAAACAACATAGACTTGGTTGATAAATTAAGCTCCTTGACTGACTTAAATGATTTTAACATGGTTAGTTTTGATGTTACTTCCTTGTTTACGAAAGTTCCTGTTGATGATTTATTAAGTTTCTTATCTGAAGAACTCGTTAACTATGATTTACCATTGCCAGTTCCTACTATCATTAAACTTATTAAACTTTGCATTGTTGATGCAAAATTTGTATTTAATGATAAGTTTTACACTCAGAAGTTTGGTATGGCAATGGGAAATCCTCTTTCACCTGTTCTTAGTAACCTATACATGGAATTTTTTGAAACAAGGTTGCTTAACACAATCCTCCCTAATAGAGCTAAATGATTCAGATATGTTGATGATATTTTGCGTCTTATGCCCAAAAATGTAGATATACACCATTTTCTTAGAAAATTAAATAGCTTAGCCCATTCTATAAACTTTACTGTTGAGTTTGAAGAAAATAACTCATTGCCTTTTCTAGATGTTTTAATTATTAAGGGTATTAATGAATTCAAATTTAAAATTTACAGAAAACCTACAAATAACTGTTCCTATGTCCACTATTATTCCTCGCATCAAGATAGAGTCAAACTGTCTGTTTTCTCATCAATGTTTTTGAGAGCTTTACGAATTTGTAGTCCTGAGTTCATAGATGAGGAAATATCCAAAATTTATGAAATAGGTAATGATTTAAAATACCCAAGAAATGTAATTGATAAATCTTTTAAAGTTGCTAGAAACACTTTTTATAATCCAAAAAGGGGCAACCAGCCTTATTCAACTAAAAATATGTTGGTTCTCTCTTACCATGAAAACTTGGTTGATATGCCTTCTCTTCTTAAGACTTTTAATATTAAAGTTGTATTCAAAAATCTTGATACAGTAAAAAAAAACTTTTGATAAAGAATTCCCCCCAAAATGCTGATGGATGTGTCTATAAGATTTCCCTTGTAAAATTTGCGATAAAGTTTATTACGGTCAAACTGGTAAAAATCTCGAACTAAAGATTAAAACAACATAAATATAGCATTAGAACTGGACAAGATTCCAATGCTCTATTTATTCATGTAAGAGATTTTAACCATCCAATTGATTTTCAAAAAGTTGAGAAAGTAGTA
>NC_069416.1:5655269-5677769 GCF_026875155.1 Cherax quadricarinatus
AATCTTGCTTCCCAATCTCCAAGGGGCAGAAAGACCCTTTGTCGTAAGCATTCAACATGAGCGTAATGTTCATTATAATTTTACAAGAACTACTTTCGATGTACTCAAACTGAACGGTGCAAGGTGTGTCATAAAGTGCTCCAACTGTGCGGTAGAAGACTTGCACGAAAGTGCTCTAACTGTACAGTGCAAGACATATCCAGTTGTACCCCGAGTGTGTGGTGACAGACTTCTTTACAGGTGCTTGAACTGTCATTTGGAAGAAGCGTCCTGATGTGCTCCAACTGTGCTCTGCAAGATGAGTCCAGACGTGTTCACGTTGTTTAGTGGAAGAAGTGCCAAGTGCTGATTCAAGTGTGTGGTGTAAGACTTTTTAGAACCTGTTCCATTTGTGTGGTACAAGACATGTCAAGATCGCTTCTTTTGTGTGATCGGAGTGACAAGAAGGCTCCTACTGTGTGATAGGAGTGACAAGAGGCTCCTACTGTGCGATAGGAGTGACAAGAGAGGCTCCTACTGTGTGATCAGAGTGACAAGAGAGGCTCCTACTGTGTGATCAGAGTGACAAGAGGGGCTCCTACTGTGTGGTGGGAAGAGGGAAAAAAGGGCCTCCTACTGTGTGGTGGAAGATTTGTATTGAAGCAAGTTCAAGGGTATAATTTCCCGTGGTATTTGCGCCATGCAAGGTGAAGGCTGCAGTAATCATAAATACACTTTACTATAGCCCACATGAGCATCATCTTTGCATTTTACCATATTATTAACATACAGCATCACACACTCAGGAATACTGAGGATGAAGAAACATTAAAGTGAACTGAATAACGATATGGTTGACTTGAACAATTTATGAACTTCCAGAACTACAGAACAAGAAATAAACTTCCATTTTACATAAAACGTCTATGTATAGTAATGCTACCAGCATCACCATCAACGACATCACAAGATCATAGATAATCGCCAAAGATGAGGAAAATGCAGAAATGAACACCGCCCCATTTGTAAGTATGATCAAGTGACGATGGGTGAGACAGAGAGGCCCTTTATCATGACGACGTCCGGGAAGAAAAAAAATTATTTTGTACCTGTGTTTTGCATCGTTCCATTAACATACACCACATTGTTTGGTTCACAACTAGTGCAGTTATACGAGGCAAAAAGAAAATTGAATTTATTGCTTTGAATTTCTCCTCCAACATTATAAAAACATCATCATTCTGTCGACGAGATCACTGACTCGCTTACACAGCAGGAAGCAACGCATCCGTTACCTTCCCTAAGATAACACAGCATCACAGGGTTCTTCACTATATATTCTCTCCATCTATACATGGTTCACCCTACCATGTACTCTTTCATTACCAGGAAATACATGGTCTATATTCTAGAATTTGCGTTAAAAAGTATTAATTCTACTATCATTGGTATTTTTTTTTACAGTCTGTAGGATATATAACTACTTGCTAATAACTTTCAGAATTATTTACAATTAATAGTATTTAAAAAAGGAATAATTATAGCAATTATAACAAAGTAATGCAGATCGTTATCAAAGTAATTTCGAAAAAACTTTGTAGTTATAATTAGCATAACTCTAAAGCTAAACATCAAGAGATATAAATAATTCATGACAAATATTAATCTTAAAAATTATAAATATTTCGTAAACCTTCAATTAATTATTGTTATTCATTTGTGGTGTTAATATTATAAATTGAATATGAGAGGAAATCAATGAAAACTTTTCCTGATCAAAAATTGGACACAGTAGCAGTGTGCTACTGATTTATTCTACAAGAACGAAATCTAGGGATATTTTCCCAGTCATATTCCATCACGAAGGACGAAGCTCATCCAAGGTGTTGGAATCCATCAGCCTGAGATGGACGACCTCAGCAGGACTATAAGGATACCGTCAATTATTCCAGTAATGGAACATCACCAGCTACGATAGCTTGGAAGGTTTACTGTAAGCAGGACTGGAGTTACTATTATTTACGGATTCCCATCTCTCAGGATAACCAGATGCCCCTATTCACCAAGCAGCAAGTAGGTACATGGGTGTTAGACGACTGGTGTGGGTCGTATCATGGGGTGGTAGTATACCACTTTTGAATGAGATGAGGGAAAATAACAGCTCTTAGCCTGTCAAACTGATTTGTGAAAAAAAATGTGACGAGGGCGATAGAGAAATTATACACAACAGAGGAAAGAAAGAAGTGGAGGAAAGGAAATATGGGTGTTATAAGATACTTAACTACATACACGAACACACACAAGAACACAATATATATATATATATATATATATATATATATATATATATATATATATATATATATATATATATATATATATATATATATAAATGGGGTCCACCTCTGGTGTAAATTGTGGGACCCATTGCCTCGGAGAAGTGGATAAAAAGGCTTCAAGGAAAAATATTTGGATTTCTTCCTGAAGCCGTTTGAATATTCCACTTCCCCTACCACCCCATCTTTTTATATTTTTTTTTTACTAATAGGAATATTTTATTACATAATATGGTACAGAAGATCCAAGAGATACACTATTGATATAAAGGTGGCACACACGGTACATGTTGTTACGTGTGTATCACCGATTATAAGGCGAAAATCTCATCCAGCTCCTCAGAGCTGGGGCGTGTGCCCAAAATACAGCAGGCATTACCCCTTTGAACAGCCGCACTGAGCCGCTGGAACAGGAAACTAGCTGCCCTTGGATCCCTAGTTACATATATATATAAGTAGTGATGAAGGCAGCTCAGCGGTCCCTTCTACAGAGCAGTCCATTTCCTGAGCGGTTCCTTCTACAGAGCAGTCCATTTCCTGAGCGGTCCCTTCTACAGAGCGGTCCATTTCCTGAGCGGCTCCCTTTCACACCTATATGCTAATGACCTTGACCTCACCCTCGAGACCACCTCGCCCTCGAGACCACCTCACCCACGACCCCCACCCACGCCCCCACCCACGACCCCCCACCCCACCCGTGCCCCCCGCGCCCCCCCGCCCTAGCGCCGACCCACCGGCCCCACTGTGCCCTCGCGCCCACCCACGCCACTCGCGCCCGCGCCCTCGCGCCCGCCCGCGCCTTCTGCAGCGTCGTCCGGATCGCCCCCGTTCCCCGAATTTTTTTCCGATTTTTTTCGAATTTTTTTTTGAATTTCATTTTCTTGTGGTCTCCATCTCCTCGGATCAAGTTTTGAGGTCCCCCTCCCACTTTCACCCCCATCCCAAATTTTTTCGAATTTCATTTTCTTGTGCTCTCCTCGGATCAAGTTTTTGGATTCCCTCTCACACTTTCACCCCCATCCCAATTTTTTTTTTTGAGTTTCATTTTCTTACGATCTCCTCGGATCAAGTTTTTTGGATTCCCCCCTCTGGGGGTAAGTATTCAAAATGGACTCCCACTTGCATCCCAATTTTTTTTCTCAATAATACAAAGACTCCAATTCCTTGGATCAAGGTTTCCTCGATAATACCAAGTCTCCATCTCCTTGGATCAAATTTTTCTCGATAATACAAAGACTCCAATTCCTCGGATCAAGTTTTTCTCGAAATCAAAGACTCCATCTCCTTGGATCAAGGTTTTCTCGATAATACAAAGACTCCAATTCCTCGGATTAAATTTTTCTCGAAATCAAGGTCTCCATCTCCTTGGATCAAGTATTTCTCCTCCATCTCCTCGGATCGAGTTTTTGGATTCCCCCTCTGGGGGTAAGCATTTCAAATGAACTCCTCCTATGGGGCATGGTACTTTCTCTTACTACAGGTCTAAACATGTGTGACGTCACCCCACCTGTGTTTACTCGGCGGTCAGTGACGTCACGTGATGACCTCACACATACAAGCTGAATCTTGTCGACTCCCCCCTATGTCAGTGACGTCACATGATGACCCCGCACACAGGCTGTATCTTGTCGACTTCCCCTACACATTTTTCACTCTTAACCCAGGATAACCCAAATAATTTCACATTTTTTTTCGTTAATACCCACAACAATCCACAATTTCTTTACAAAATACATCACAAGTCTAGACATTTTACTCGCTTTAACTATTTCATCAGAAAAAGTCACCACAACACTTATAACCACTTTTTCGATAAATTCACTAGTCACAATTTTACATATTACGAAGTTAATACGCACACACACCGCGCTTTACTTTGAACACCTTCAAAAACACCTTTGAATAGTCTCAAACACCATTTGAATACTCCCAAATACACCACTGAATACTACTAAAAACACCACTGAATACAGTCAAAACACCACCAAAATCACCATAAACTAAGATCAACATAACAGACTAACACCCATTTTCACACAAATCCCCTCAAATCACTATAACCAAGACGATTACCAATTTCTGAGTACACTCACCTCCAACTAAGATATAACATGAACGCAAAAAAACATGAACACAATCCACAACACCCACATCCCACAACACCCACATCCCACATCATCCACACCCCACAATTTTTTCTCGTTTTAACTATTTCATCAGAAAACGTCCAGCGAATCTTAACTGACCGATCTCAGATAACATCTCAGGTCACTCCCCCCACGATGTAACCTTCTCTCCTTACCCCTTCTCCCCGCCCCTCCCAAACCCTCACACCCCCACCAATATCTCACAATTTTCACTCATAACCCACAATTTTTTCTCGTTTTAAATATTTCATCAGAAAAAAGTCACCACAACACTTACAACTTATTACCACTTTTCGATAAATTCACTAGACCCAATTTTACATATTACGAAGTTATACGCACACACTCACACACACACACACACACACACACCACACACACACACACACACACACACACACACACACACACACACCACACACACACACACACACACACTCACCTCACTTTGAACACCTTCAAAACACTCTCATAAATCATTTGAATACTCACAAATGCACCTATGAACATTTCCAAACAACACTAAAACATTTCCAGGACAACATTTTGAATACTCCCAAATAAGATTTGACATCTCTAATTTATCTACACTTACATATTTCATTAAATTACAACTCATCCCCAAACTCCTCCCTCATTCTCCAGATTTTTACAACAGTATCGCAAAAACTAACTCATACACTTATGTCTTGAGACATTACCAACACTAACACCACACACACACACACACACACACACACACACCACACACACACACACACACACACACACATACACACACACACACACACACACACACACACACACACACACACACACACACACACACACACACCACACTTTACTTTGTACAACACCAAAAACATCGACAATTACCTTTGATTACTCCAAAAACATCATTTGAACACATTCAAGAAACATCATCAAACTCCTTTGAATACTCCCAAAACACCACTGAATACTACCAGAACTCCTTCACACTCTTACACATCATTTGAACACCTTCAAAAACACCTTTGAATAGTCTCAAACACCATTTGAGTACTCCCAAATACACCACTGAATACTACTAAAAACACCACTGAATACAGTCAAAACACCACCAAAATCACCATAAACTTTTAAGATCAACATAACAGACTAACACCCATTTTCACACAAATCCCCTCAAATCACTATAACCAAGACGATCCCACTCACCTCAGACTATTATATAACATGAATGCAAAAAAAAACATGAACACAATCCAAACACACAAGAGCACTTATAACAGAATCACTTCTTTTTCGGTATCTCTAGTTCGACAACAACGCCCACAACCCACAACACCCACATCCCTCAACACCCACATCCCACAACACCCACAACCCACAATTTTTTCTCGTTTTAACTAATTTCATCAGAAAAAGTCACAACAACAACCCACAACTTATAACCACTTTTTCGGTATCTCTAGTTCGACAACAACGCCCACAATCCACAACACCCACAACCCACAACACCCACAACCCACAACACCCACAGCCCACAATTTTTTCTCGTTTTAACTAATTTCATCAGAAAAAGTCTCAACAACAACCCACTTACAACATCTTTTCGGTATATCTAGTTCAACAACAACACCCACAACCCACAACACCCACATCCCACAACACCCCACAACCCCCATCACCCACACCCCACAACACCCACAACATCAACCCACAACTTATAATCACTTTTCAGCATCTCTAGTTCGACAACAACACCCACAACCCACAACACCCACAACCCACAACACCCACATCCCACAACATCCACAACCCACAATTTTTTCTCGTTTTAACTAATTTCATCAGAAAAAGTCACCAACAACAACCCACAACTTATAAACCACTTTTTCGGTATCTCTAGTTCGACAACTACGCCCACAATCCACAACACCCACATCCCACAACACCCACATCCCACAACACCCACATCCCACAACACCCACAACCACAACACCCACAACAACAGCCCACAACTTATAACCACTTTTTCGGTATCTCTAGTTCGACAACAAAAGCCCAAAACCTACAACACCCACATAACACAAACCCCACATCCCACAACACCCACAACCCACAACACCCACAACAACCCACAACTTATAACCACATTTTCGGTATCTCTAGTTCGACAACAACGCCCACAATCCTCAACACCCTCTTCCCACAACACCCACATCCCACAACACCCACAACCCACAACACTCATAACCCACAACACACACAACAACAACCCACTTATACCATCTTTTTGGGTATCTCTAGTTCTACAACAACACCCACAACCCACAACACCCACAACACCCACAACCTACAAATTTTTTTCTCGTTTTAACTAATTTCATCAGAAAAAGTCACAAAAACAACCCACAACTTATAACCACTTTTTCGGTATCTCTAATTCGACAACAACGCCCACAATCCACAACACCCACTTCCCACAGCACCCACATCCCACAACACCCACAACCCGCAATTTTTTCTTGTTTTAACTAATTTCATCAGAAAAAGTCACAACAACAACCCACTTATACCATCTTTTTGGGTATCTCTAGTTCGACAACAACACCCACAACCCTCAACACCCCACAATCCACAATTTTTTCTCGTTTTAACTAATTTCATAAGAAAAAGTCACAAAAACAACCCACTTATATCATCTTTTTTGGTATCTCTAGATCGACTACATTACCCACAACCCTTATCACTTACCAATTTATTCACAATTTATTCGATACAAAATTTTCCCCTTCTTTCTATTGAATCTTAAATGTAATACACATTCCTCCCTACATTACTAAAATTCTAATAAAATCCTCTCCATACCCATCTCCTTGTATCCACATAAATTGATATTATACTCACAACAACTAATCTCACTACCCAACTACTGCGCCATGTTTCAACACCCTCCATTCTTTTCCAATATATCATAACTTTTCAATTCTATAATTCCTTTGTAAAATATTCACACATTACCTTTATTTTCAGTAAAATCCACCCATATTTCATAAAATTTCTAGTACAACCCTCCCCATACCCCTCTCCATCTCACCCACATTTCTTCACATCCACTCACCCATCTCCCAACACACCTCTTCTGAACACACACAAAAATCACATTTCACATCCACAAATGCATCTCATCACCCATCTCAAATCCAATAAAATCACTGTATCCAAGATATTCACAAAACTCTATGACCACCTAACACACACACACAACACACACACACACACACACACACACACACACACACATCACACACACACACACACACACACACAACACACACACAAACACACACACACACACGCACACACACACACACACACACAAACACACACACACACACACACACACACACACACACACACACACACACACACACACACACACACACACACATGCACACACACACACACACACACACACACACACACACACACACACACACACACACCACACACACACAACACACACCTCACTTTACTCTGAACACCGTCAAAACACTCTTATACATCATTTGTGACCACCTTTTCTCAATATCTCTTAAGAAATATTCTCTCATCCACAACCTTTATCATCTCACTACAGAACAAACCCAAGATTACTTCGAACACTCCGTAAATCATTTGAATACTCACTTAAACACCTTTGAACATTTCCAAACAACACTGAAGCACTTCCAAAATATCATTTTGAATACTCCCAAATAAGATTTATCATCTCTAATTTATCTACACTTACACATTTCAATAACTGAAATTACAACTCATCCACCATACTACTCCCTCAGTCTCCAGACTTTACAACATTATCACAAAAAACTAGCTCATACACTTATGACACGAGACATTTTACCAAAACTCACACAAACACACCCACACACACCACACTTTACTTTGTACAACACCAAAAACAACATCAAATTACCTTTGATTACTCCAAAAACATCATTTAAACACATTCAAAAACATCATCAAACTCCTTTGAATACTCCCAAAACACCACTGAATACTACCAAAACAGCACTGAATACTGCCCAAACAACACTAAAAATCACCAGAAACCAAGATCAACACCACCAACTAACACCCATTTTATAGAAATCCCCTCAAATCACTATAACCAAGATGATCCCACTCACCTCAAAACCACTAAGATCGCAGAAAACACTCATTTTTATAAACATTCACACAAAAAATCACAATCACCAACTCCATACAATATCTAATGCACTCCTCTCACTACCACCAACACATACCAGCACAGATAGGGATACCTCCCATGACATCACACTCCATCCTGCGTTTACTTTGGCGATCAGCGACGTCACACCCCACTTTTACTTCATTTAACTTAATGAGAGGAAGTTACTTGTTTCAACCTGTTATATCTCCAATATCTAAGATCACCACAATCAAGACGTTTACCAAATTCTATAACCCCTCCACTAAGATCACACATTTTTTTTGTACACATTCTCTTAAAACATCATCATAACGAAGATCACTAAAACTATCTATACTTTTACTAAGATCACATAACATTTTAACTTCTCTAACTCACCCACCAATTTACATTCTCATTCACACTTACACATTTCATTAGCCGAAATTACATCTCATCCACCAAACTCCTCCCTCATTCTCCAGACTTTACAACATTAGCAAAAAAAAAAAAAAAACTAACTCATACACTTATGACATGAGACATTACCACAACTAACACACTGACTAACTTTGAACCAACTCTGAACATCACCATAACACCACTGATCATCTTCAAAAAAATACTCTGCATATCATTTGAACACTTTCAAAAAACACCATCAAACACCTCCGAATACTCCCAAAACACTACTGATTACTACCAAATCACTACTGAATACTACCAAAACACTGTCAAAATCACCAGAATCTAAGTTTAGCATCACCAGCTAACATCCATTTTATAGAAATTCCCTCAAATCACTATAACCAAGAACTCCCTCCGCATGGGCGCAAAAAAAAAGAAAAACTTGAACACAAACCTAATACGCAAACACTTAGTTCATGATCACCATCAACTGAAAACATATCTTGTACACACATAAATCTAAGACAACCACCAACAACAATCACCCATGTTCACTTACCTCAAAAATCACTAATATCACAGAAAACACCCATTTTCTATAAACATTCACACAAAAAATCATATTTGACAATATCTAAGCGCACTCACCTCACTACCACCAACACACGATGTCACACCTCACAGGACCGGCGAGGTCACCTCCAGTGACGTCCACTACTCCCATCTGTGTTTACTTGGTGGTCACATCACACCCAACCCACCTTGTTTCAACCTGTTGTACCCTACATTATCTAAGAACACTATAACCAAGACGATTACCAGATTTTATGACCCCACCACTAATATCACAGAAAACGCTTATTTTTATAATTATTCACACAAAAATCACGATCACCAATTCCATACCATGTTTACCATCATCTATCAACACTCATCACCAAGATCACCAACAATCTAAGATCATGCATCTCAAAACTACTATGATCAGTGAAAACACTTATTTTTTAAACATTCGCACAAAAATAAGACATACACAAAAATACCACGACACTTCCACCAACATCTCTAACATAACATGAACACTATAACATATCACCATCAAAAAAAAAAAAATAATACACAGACACCCACAACTTATACATTTCAATCACAAATTGAAGACATGTGACATACACACCAAATCTAAGACATTCACCTCCAACTAAGACATTCACCAAAACCTATACTTGACATATTGCGGTATGAATATTCTTACCGAATTTAACATTTCTCACCTATATTGCGTATCACATTCCTCATCCACATCATCCCTGAAACATCCTTTCTTATTCATTCCGTATATCTCCTAGAGATATTTTAACCCCGACGGGCCCATCAGGACGTAGGAGCCAGAGCAACCATCACCACTCCAACACCACCTACTACACTCTGGCTCCTACGTCCTGATGGGCCCGTCGGGGTTAAAACAACTCTAGGAGATATACAGAATGAATAAGAAAGGATGTTTCAGGGATGATGTGGATGAGGAATGTGATACGCAATATAGGTGAGAAATGTTAAATGCGGTATGAATATTCATACCGCAATATGTCAAGTATAGGTTTTGGTGTATGTCTTAGTTGGAGGTGAATGTCTTAGATTTGGTGTGTATGTCTCATGTCTTCAATTTGTGATTGAAATGTATAAGTTGTGGGTGTCTGTGTATTTTTTTTTTTTTTTTTTTGATGGTGATATGTTATAGTGTTCATGTTATGTTAGAGATGTTGGTGGAAGTGTCGTGGTATTTTTGTGTATGTCTTATTTTTGTGTGAATGTTTAAAAAATAAGTGTTTTCAGTGATCATAGTAGTTTTGAGATGCATGATCTTAGATTTTTGGTGATCTTGGTGATGAGTGTTGATAGATGATGGTAAACATGGTATGGAATTGGTGATCGTGATTTTTGTGTGAATAATTATAAAAATGAGTGTTTTCTGTGATATTAGTGGTGGGTCATAAAATCTGGTAATCGTCTTGGTTATAGTGTTCTTAGATAATGTAGGGTACAACAGGTTGAAATAAGGTGGGTTGGGTGTGATGTGACCACCAAGTAAACACAGATGGGAGTGTGACGTCACTGGAGGTGACCTCGCCGGTCCTGTGAGGTGTGACATCGTGTGTTGGTGGTAGTGAGGTGAGTGCGCTTAGATATTGTCAAATTTGATTTTTTGTGTGAATGTTTATAAAAACTGGGTGTTTTCTGTGATATTAGTGATTTTTGAGGTAAGTGAACATGGGTGATTGTTGTTGGTGGTTGTCTTAGATTTATGTGTGTACATTATATGTTTTCAGTTGATGGTGATCATGTACTAAGTGTTTGTGTATTAGGTTTGTGTTCAAGTTTTTCTTTTTTTTTGCGCCCATGAGGAGGGAGTTCTTGGTTAAAGTGATTTGAGGGAATTTCTATGAAAAGGATGTTAGCTGGTGATGCTAAACTTAGATTCTGGTGATTTTGACGGTGTTTTGGTAGTATTCAGTGGTGATTTGGTAGTAATCAGTAGTGTTTTGGGAGTATTCGGAGGTGTTTGATGGTGTTTTTTGAAGATGTTCAAATGATATGCAGAGTATTTTTTTGAAGATGATCAGTGGTGTTTTGGTGATGTTCAGAGTTGGCTCAAAGTTAGTCAGTGTGTTAGTTGTGGTAATGTCTCATGTCATAAGTGTATGAGTTAGTTTTTTTTTTTTTTTTTGCTAATGTTGTAAAGTCTGGAGAATGAGGGAGGAGTTTGGTGGATGAGATGTAATTTCGGCTAATGAAATGTGTAAGTGTGAATGAGAATGTAAATTGGTGGGTGAGTTAGAGAAGATAAAATGTTATGTGATCTTAGTAAAAATATAGATAGTTTTAGTGATCTTCGTTATGATGATGTTTTAAGAGAATGTGTACAAAAAAAATGTGTGATCTTAGTGGAGGGGTTATAGAATTTGGTAAACGTCTTGATTGTGGTGATCTTAGATATTGGAGATATAACAGGTTGAAACAAGTAACTTCCTCTCGTTAAGTTAAATGAAGTAAAAGTGGGGTGTGACGTCGCTGATCGCCAAAGTAAACGCAGGATGGAGTGTGATGTTATGGGAGGTATCCTATCTGTGCTGGAATGTGTTGGTGGTAGTGAGAGGAGTGTATTAGATATTGTATGGAGTTGGTGATTGTGATTTTTTGTGTGAATGTTTATAAAAATGAGTGTTTTCTGCGATCTTAGTTGTTTTGAGGTGAGTGGGATCGTCTTGGTTATAGTGATTTGAGGGGATTTCTATAAAATGGGTGTTAGTTGGTGGTGTTGATCTTAGTTTCTGGTGATTTTTAGTGTTGTTTGGGCAGTATTCAGTGCTGTTTTGGTAGTATTCAGTGGTGTTTTGGGAGTATTCAAAGGAGTTTGATGATGTTTTTGAATGTGTTTAAATGATGTTTTTGGAGTAATCAAAGGTAATTGATGTTGTTTTTGGTGTTGTATAAAGTAAAGTGTGGTGTGTGTGGGTGTGTTTGTGTGAGTTTTGGTAAAATGTCTCGTGTCATAAGTGTATGAATTAGTTTTTTGTGATAATGTTGTAAAGTCTGGAGACTGAGGGAGTAGAATGGTGGATGAGTTGTAATTTCAGTTAATGAAATGTGTAAGTGTAGATAAATTAGAGATGATAAATAAATCTTATTTGGGAGTATTCAAAATGATATTTTGGAAGTGCTTCAGTGTTGTTTGGAAATGTTCAAAGGTGTTTATGTGAGTATTCAAATGGTTTATGAGAGAGTTCGAAGTAGTCTTGGGGTTGTTCTGTAGTGAGATGATAAAGGTTGTGGATGAGAGAATATTTCTTAAGAGATATTGAGAAAAGGTGGTCACAAATGATGTATGAGGGTGTTTTGAAGGTGCTCAAAGTAAAGTGAGGTGTGTGTGTGTGTGTGTGTGTGTGTGTGTGTGTGTGTGTGTACTCACCTAGTTGAGGTTGCGGGGGTCGAGTCCGAGCTCCTGTGGTGTGTGTGTGTGTGTGTGTGTGTGTGTGTGTGTGTGGTGTGTGTGTGTGTGTGTGTGTGTGTGTGTGTGTGTGTGTGTGTGTGTTTGTGTGTGTGTGTGTGTGTGTGCATGTGTGTGTGTGTGTGTGTGTGTGTTTGTGTGTGTGTGTGTGTGTGTGTGTGTGTGTGTGTGTGTGTGTGTGTGTGTGTGTGTGTGTGTGTGTGTGTGTGTGTGTGTGTTAGGTGGTCATAGAGTTTTGTGAATATCTTGGATACAGTGATTTTAGTGGATTTGAGATGGGTGATGAGATGCATTTGTGGATGTGAAATGTGATTTTTGTGTGTGTTCAGAAGAAGTGTGTTGGGAGATGGGTGAGTGGATGTGAAGAAATGTGAGTGAGATGGAGAGGGGTATGGGGAGGGTTGTATTAGAAATTTAATGAAATATGGGGGGGGGGATTTTACTGAAAATAAAGGTAATGTGTGAATATTTTAAAAAGAAATTATAGAATTGAAAAGTTATGATATATTGGAAAAGAATGGAGGGTGTTGAAACATGGCGCAGTAGTTGTGTAGTGAGATTAGTTGTTGTGAGTATAATATCAATTTATGTGGATACAAGGAGATGGGTATGGAGAGGATTTTATTAGAATTTTAGTAATGTGGGGAGGAAATGTGTATTACATTTAAGATTCGGTAAAAAGAAGGGGAAAAATTTGTATCGAATAAATTGTGAATAAATTGGTAAGTGATGAGGGTTGTGGGTAATGTAGTGGATATGAGATGGGTGATGAGATGCATTTGTGGATGTGATATGTGATTTTTGTGTGTGTTCAGAAGAGGTGTGTTGGGAGATGGGTGAGTGGATGTGAAGAAATGTGGGTGAGATGGAGAGGGGTATGGGGAGGGTTGTATTAGAAAATTAATGAAATATGGGTGGATTTTACTGAAAATAAAGGTAATGTGTGAATATTTTACAAAGGAATTATAGAATTGAAAAGTTATGATATATTGGAAAAGAATGGAGGGTGTTGAAACATGGCGCAGTAGTTGTGTAGTGAGATTAGTTGTTGTGAGAATAATATCAATTTATGTGGATACAAGGAGATGGGTATGGAGAGGATTTTATTAGAATTTTAGTAATGTAGGGAGGAATGTGTATTACATTTAAGATTCAGTAAAAGAAGGGGAAAAATTTGTATCGAATAAATTGTGAATAAATTGGCAAGTGATGAGGGTTGTGGGTAATGTAGTCGTTCTAGAGATTCCAAAAAAGATGATATAAGTGGGTTGTTTTTGTGACTTTTTCTGATGAAAATAGTTAAAACGAGAAAAAATTGTGGGTTGTGGGTGTTGTGGGATGTGGGTGTTGTGGGATGTGGGTGTTGTGGGTTGTGGGCGTTTTTGTCGAACTAGAGATCCCGAAAAAGTGGTTATAAGTTGTGGGTTGTTGTTGTGACTTTTTCTGATGAAATCAGTTAAAACGAGAAAAAATTGTGGGTTGTGGGTGTTGTGGGATGTGGGTGTTGTGGGATGTGGGTGTTGTGGGATGTGGGTGTTGTGGGTTGTGGGCGTTGTTGTCGAACTAGAGATACCGAAAAAGTGGTTATAAGTTGAGGGTTGTTGTTGTGACTTTTTCTGATGAAATTAGTTAAAACGAGAAAAAATTGTGGGTTGTGGGTGTTGTCGGATGTGGGTGTTGTGGGATGTGGGTGTTGTGGGTTGTGGGCGTTGTTGTCGAACTAGAGATACCGAAAAAGAAGTGATTCTGTTATAAGCGTTCGTGTGTGTTTGGATTGTGTTCATGTTTTTTGCACTCATGTTATATCATAGTTGGAGGTGAGTGTACTCATAGAAATTGGTAATCGTCTTGGTTATAGTGATTTGAGGGGATTTGTGTGAAAATGGGTGTTAGTCTGTTATGTTGATCTCAGTTTATGGTGATTTTGGTGGTGTTTTGACTGTATTCCGTGGTGTTTTTAGTAGTATTCAGTGGTGTATTTGGGAGTATTCAAATGATTTATGAGAGTGTTTTGAAGGTGTTCAAAGTAAAGTGCGGTGTGTGTGCGTATTAACTTCGTAATATGTAAAATTGTGACTAGTGAATTTATCGAAAAAGTGGTTATAAGTGTTGTGGTGACTTTTTCTGATGAAATAGTTAAAGCGAGTAAAATGTCTAGACTTGTGTTGTATTTTGTAAAGAAATTGTGGATTGTTGTGGGTATTAACGAAAAAAATGTGAAATTATTTGGGTTATCCTGGGTTAAGAGTGAAAAATGTGTAGGGGGAAGTCGACAAGATTCAGCCTGTGTGCGGGGTCATCACGTGACGTCACTGACATAAGGGGAAGTCGACAAGATTCAGCTTGTATGTGTGAGGTCATCACGTGACGTCACTGACCGCCGAGTAAACACAGGTGGGGTGACGTCACACATGTTTAGACCTGTAGTAAGAGAAAGTACCATGCCCCATAGGAGGAGTTCATTTGAAATGCTTACCCCCAGAGGGGGAATCCAAAAACTCGATTCGAGGAGATGGAGACTTTGATTTCGAGAAAAACTTGATCCGAGGAATTGGAGTCTTTGTATTATCGAGAAAACCTTGATCCAAGGAGATGGAGTCTTTGATTTCGAGAAAAACTTGATCCGAGGAATTGGAGTCGTTGATTTCGAGAAAAACTTGATCCAAGGAGATGGAGACTTGGTATTATCGAGAAAACCTTGATCAAAGGAATTGGAGTGTTTGTATTATCGAGAAAAAAAATTGAGATGCAAGTGGGAGTCCATTTTGAATACTTACCCCCAGAGGGGGGAATCCAAAAAACTTGATCCGAGGAAGTGGAGTCTTTGCATTATCGAGAAAACCTTGATCCAATGAAGTAGAGCAGGAATATTTGGGGTGAAAGTGGGAGCCTATTTTGAATGCTTACCCCCAGAGGGGGGAACTCAAAAAACCTTGATCCAAGGAGATGGAGTCTTTGTATTATCGAGAAAACCTTGATCCAAGGAAATGGAGTCTTTGTATTATTTGATATCGAGAAAAAAAAATTTGGGTGAAAGTGGGAGTCTATTTTGAATGCTTACCCCCAGGGGGGGGAATCCAAAAAACTTGATCCGAGATCATAAGAAAATGAAATTCAAAAAAAAAAAAATTGGGATGAGGGTGAAAGTGGGAGGGGGAACCTCAAAAACTTGATCCGAGGAGATGGAGACCACAAGAAAATGAAATTCAAAAAAAATTTGGGATGGGGGTAAAAGTGGGAGGGGGAACCTCAAAAACTTGATCTGAGGAGATGGAGACCACAAGAAAATGAAATTCAAAAAAAAATTCGAAAAAAATCCGAAAAAAATTCCGGGCGCGGGGGCGATCCGGACGACGCTGCAGAAGGCGCAGCAGAAGGCGCGGGCGGGCGCGAGGGCGCGGGCGCGAGGGGCGCGGGCAGGCGTGACGGACGGGCGCGAGGGGCGCGGTCGGGCACGAGGGCGCGGCGGGTTGTGGGGTTCGGAGGGGGGAGCGGGGGGTCGTGGGTGTGGGTCGTGGGTGGGGGGTTGAGGGTGAGGTGGTCTCGAGGGCGAGGTGGTCTCGAGGGCGAGGTCAAGGTCATTAGCATATAGGTGTGAAAGGGAGCCACTCAGGAATGGACCGCTCTGTAGAAGAGACCGCTCAGGAAATGGACCGCTCTGTAGAAGGGACCGCTCAGGAAATGGACCACTCTGTAGAAGGGACCGCTGAGCCGCCTTCATCACTACTTATATATATTATATATATATATATATATATATATATATATATATATATATATATATATATATATATATATATATATATATATATATATATTATATATATATATATATATATATATATATATATATACACACACACACATACACACACGAACACTAATATCAGGTCGAAGGAGACTCAAGCCTACGAACCTTGGAATAAGGTACGCAGTGCTTTACCACCGTACCACACTGGTCCACTATCTTGGCTCCCAGCTAACGCTAAACGTTTTAGTCCAAGGCAGCCAGCCAGCCTTCAGGCAGGTGGTTTTCAGCTTTCCATCTCATGCCCTGCATGCACCCATGCAATGGTATCCGTACACAGCCTACAGTAAATCAGTATAGGAAACATGGACTTGATCTTCACCTACTGTAATCAAACCCATCTTGGTATAAGTAAGCCAAATTTATCCAAATGAAATGAAATTAAAGTTAACTTAACCCAAAAGAGTTGCAATTCAGACGCTATAATGATTTATAATGATTTATAATTTTCCATTGCTGAGTGAATTACCTTCAAGGTACAGAAGCTGAGAGGATGACCTACAAGAAGCTAGAGCATGACTCAGAAGGTGCATCAACTGTGATGCTGACTGTGAGATACTAGTGCTGAGTAACTGACCTACGACATACTAGAGCTGAGGGAATGACCGATGATGTAGAGAACTTATAAGAGGGATCATCTACTAAGACCTAGACATGAGCGGCTAACCTGCAACATACGAAAGTTGAGTGTCTTACCAGTGTTGAGGGGCTTGTCTATGAGACATTATAACTGTAGAGGTGACCGTCGACATAAAAGAACTACCTGAACAGTGAAGGTGACCTCCAAAGAACCAGAACCAAAATTAAGTAACTGACTTAAAAGAAATTCGAAGTGAGCGTTTGTCTTACTGGTTATTAGAACAGAGTTGCTGACCAAAAGGGTTTCAGAGCTGAATAGCTGACTTACAGGGGTAACAGAGATGAGGTTTGATGTATGAAGAAACTGTGATGAAGGGATCGCCGAAGAGGTGTGATAGTGGAGGGGAAAACATGTAAAGTAACTGTGCAGCCTGAAAGATTTATTATTTTTCTCAACTCAGAGACTTGCATTCAGTGTACAAAAGCTGACGAGACGACCTTCACGAAACTAGAGCAGAAGGAATTACCAGCGTGGTACCAGACTAAGGACATCACGAGGAACGTGAACTGTGGTGCTGATGTGCAAGATACTAATATTGACTGACCTACAAGGTACTAGAGGTATGTGGCTGACCCACGAGGTACATGTATTGAGAGGCTTACTTAAGAGGTACTTATGGAGAATTGCTGATATTTGAGGAATCACAGCTGAGGGGCTAACATACTAGGAACCAGAATTGAGGGGATGACACACTAGGAACCAGAGCTGAGGGGATGATATGCTAGGAACCAGAACTAACGTACTGAACTACAAGGGACTGGAAATGAGTGGGTATCCAACGAGGAACCAGAACAGAGAGATTATTTACCAAAGCTGAGAGACTAAATTATGATGTACCAAAGCAGAGTGACTAGCCTACAAGGAACAAAGCTAAGTGAGTGGCATACAATGTGAGCTGCGGTATCATGGTTTAATCCCCCATCAGTTGGCTTACGAAATGAAGGTGCTTTGAGGGCTCTCCTACAAGAAACAAAAATTTCAGAGGGCTATCCACTGAGGTACTACAAATGATGGGATGCCCTACTTAGTATACGAGCAAATGGACTTACCTACGAGGTATTAGAGGTGAGAGGATGATCTTCAGTGTAACTGAGCTGATGGAATGACCTACTAGGCACCAGAGCTGAATGAATGAACAACTGCATTCCTGAGTTGAGGAAATTACTAATTAGGCATCAGAGTTGAAAGACTGACTTATTGAGTGCAAGAATTTAAGGGCTGACCTACGATTTACCAGAACTAAGGGAATGACCCACGATGTACCATAGTTGAATAACTGACCTATGAGGTATCTCAGCTGAGGGAAATGATCCACGATGTACCACAGCTGAATGACTGACCTATGAGGCATCAGAGCAGAGGGTGAATGACTCACAATGTACCATAGTTGAATGACTGATCTCTGAGGTACCAGAGCAGAAGAGAGGATATATAGAGTTATAGACCTAAGTGTATGGCCTACGAGATATCAAATATACGGGACTGACCTATGAGTTAGTATTGCTGAGTGACTGAATTACAAGATTCTAGAGCTGAGTAGATGATCTGACAAGATCATCTATAGGTAAATGGTTACTGGTTTACGTAAGGAGCCTTTGGTGGACATCGCAGCAATAATTATCATATTTCATAGACTCAGGTTTACCTATTGTTTCCACGTTGACGCCCAAGGCTCCTGCACTTTAAAACCCATTCTGGAGGGAGGGAGAAGAGGCACACTGTCAAGCCCCCATGTTACCTAGTTCGTGAAGGCTGTAGTCTCCGTCTTTCCAGGTATCAGAGTTGAGGGATGACCTACAAGGTACCAGAGCTGAGGTGAAGACCTACAAGGTACCAGGGCTGAGGAGAAGACCTACAAGGTACCAGGGCTGAGGAGAAGACCTACAAGGTACCAAAGCTGAGGAGAAGACCGACAAGGTACCAGGGCTGAGGAGAAGACCTACAAGGTACCAGGGCTGAGAAGACCTACAAGGTATCAGGGCTGAAGAGAAGACCTACAAGGTACTAGAACTGAGAAGACCTACAAGATACTAGAACTGAGAAGACCTACAAGGTACTAGAACTGAGAAGACGTACAATTTACAAGGGCTGAGGAGAAGTCCTACAAGGTACCAGAGCTGAGGGAGAGTATTTACGAGGTAGTTTAGCTGAAGGGTTGACCTACGAGGTACCAGAGCTAAGGAGACGTGCCTACGAAGTACTAAAGAAGAGAGGGTGTACCTACGAGGTACCTCAGCTGAGGGGAAAGATAAAAGTAGTGCCAATGTTTGGCATAACTTTCGAAGAAAGAGTGAACCTGTTCATAATTAGTCTTCGTGAAGACCCGGCGTGCTAGGAGCACAGTTAGGAATCAACACTCAACATTCTAGAATACTCGAAGCTGTGCTAGACAGTTTTGTATAAGAGGAGAAAGGGATTGTGATCTTTGATTTTAGGAAAAAAAATGTCGGAGGGTCGTTAAAAAAAATGAAAAATCCATATGATCCTAATGAGAAGTTGGGCGACGCCATGTTCAGGTATAGCATTAAAAGATACGTTTGCTACATAGAAATGAAGGCAAATAATTGGAATAGCAATTTGTCTAGATCTGACAGGTGGGACCAGGAGAGGAAAGACGATCCTTCGAAAATTTTTTTTGTCTTCAGTGATGTTTATTATCAAACTTTTGTTCGATGGAGCGCGAGGAAGAACGCGTAGATTTGTTTATTAGCGTCTGGTTGGTGTGTAGTGACCTCTGCCCGCAGCTTGAGGAATTACTGCTACTACAAAATACTAAATGGGGAGAATAAAGATGAAGGGAAAGTGGAAGGAAAAAGGGAATTAGAACGCGTTGGAGGGAAAGGACAAGAGCTTGTATTAATGAGAAGGTGAATGAGCAGACATGTGATGTGTGGAATAAAATATACAAAAAGTTGAAATGTGAAAGAAGGTGAGGAATAGGCAGGAAGATAAAAAAAAGTTCAGATAATGGAGAGAATATGAAAATGAATGAGAGAATGGGCATGAAAGGAAAGAAACATAAAGGAGGGTATTGAAATGAGCAGATAAGAGACAGAACGTAAATGAATAATTTAAATGGAAATAATACAATGTAGAGAGGGAAGGGGATGGTTAAGGGAAGATGGAACGGGATGGGATGGGGAGTTAACATAAGGAATGTAAAAGGAGACTCCTCAGTATGGTCTTCAAGCCAGACAGAGGGAGAGGAAAATCATTGGAGACTTGCCACACATTTGAGGGGAAACATGAGAATGGCATGAAATCAAGGATGGAAAAAATGAGAAACATAGAAATAGGAAAGGTGAAGGATTTAGGCTTAATGACAATGGACTCCAAAATAAAAACAAAAATCATGACAATTTAAAAAGAAAAAGTGAAAACAGTCAAAGAGTAATTAACACTAAATAATAGTTGCTTCAATATTGGTAGGGTTAATTAAGTGAATAGAAATGAATGGAATAGTGAAGGTGGATGGGAATGGTAGCAGGTGGGATGGACTTAATTGCATTTAGAAGACGACTGACGGAGAACCTGACAGTTATCGACAATTAGCGAGAGTTGCAGCGAAGCTCTCAGCTAGAAGTGCTCCGGAGGTGTCCCGGAGGTGCTCCGTATGTGCTCCAGAGATGTTCCCGATGTGTTCCAGAAATGTTCCTGATGTGTACTAAGGTTCTCGAAGATGATTTAGAGGAGTTCCAGAGGTGCTCCAGAGGTGCTCTAAAAGTCCTGTACATTTGTTACAAAGTAGTTCCAGAAAGACTCCTCGGATGCATGAGAGACGCTACAGAAGTGTTCCAAATGATTTTCCATTGTGCTGCAGAGATGTTCCTAAGATAGAACAATAAACAAATAACCCACACTTATAAGTTTCAGTCTCCTATGTGTAATTCTAAGGTGATTCAGATGTGTTCCTAGGGTGTTCCAGAGGTCTACAACAGGTACTCCAGAGTTGCCTAAGGTGATTCAGAGGTGCTCCTAGGGTGTTCCAGAGGACCACCACAGGTACTCCAGAGTTGCCTAAGGTGATTCAGAGGTGCTCCTAGGTGTTCCAGAGGACCACCACAGGTACTCCAGAGTTGCCTAAGGTGATTCAGAGGTGCTCCTAGGGTGTTCCAGAGGACCACCACAGGTACTCCAGAGTTGCCTAAGGTGATTCAGAGGTGCTCCTAGGGTGTTCCAGAGGACCACCACAGGTACTCCAAAGTTGTCTAAGGTGATTCAGAGGTGCTCCTAGGGTATTCCAGAGGACCACCACAGGTACTCCAGAGTTGCCTAAGGTGTTTCAGAGGTGTTCCTAGGGTGTTCCAGAGGACCACCACAGGTGCTCCAGAGTTGCCTAAGGTGATTCAGAGGTGTTCCAGAGGTCCACCACAGGTACTCCAGAGTTGCCTAAGGTGATTCAGAGGTGCTCCTAGGGCGTTCCAGAGGACCACCACAGGTACTCCACAGTTGCCTAAGGCGATTCAGAGGTGTTCCAGAGGTCCACCACAGGTGCTCCAGAGTTGCCTAAGGTGATTCAGAGGTGTTCCTAGGGTGTTCCAGAGGTCCAACACAGGTACTCCAGAGTTGCCTAAGGTGATTCAGAGGTGTTCCAGAGGTCCAAGACAGGTACTCCAGAGTTGCCTAAGGTGATTCAGAGGTGCTCCTAGGGTGTTCCAGAGGACCACCACAGGTACTCCAGAGTTGCCTAAGGTGATTCAGAGGTGTTCCAGAGGTCCACCACAGGTACTCCAGAGTTGCCTAAGGTGATTCAGAGGTGTTCCTAGGGTGTTCCAGAGGTCCAAGACAGGTACTCCAGAGTTGCCTAAGGTGATTCAGAGGTGTTCCTAGTGTGTTCCAGAGGTCCACCACAGGTACTAAAGAGTTCCCTAAGGTGACTCAAAGGTGTTCCTAGGGTGTTCCAGAGGCCCACCACAGGTACTAAAGAGTTGCCTAAGGTGACTCAAAGGTGTTCCTAGGGTGTTCCAGA
>NC_069416.1:5682769-5734499 GCF_026875155.1 Cherax quadricarinatus
TTTGCACTAATCTCTTGTGTGGAACTGTGTCAAACGCCTTCTTGCAGTCCAAGAAAATGCAATCCACCCACCCCTCTCTCTCTTGTCTTACTGCTGTCACCATGTCATAGAACTCCAGTAGGTTTGTGACACAGGATTTCCCGTCCCTGAAACCATGTTGGCTGCTGTTGATGAGATCATTCCTTTCTAGGTGTTCCACCACTCTTCTCTTGATAACCTTCTCCATGACTTTCCATACTATACATATCAGTGACACTTTTCTGTAGTTTAGTGCTTCATGTCTGTCTCCTTTTTTAAAGACTGGGACTACATTTGCTGTCTTCCATGCCTCAGGCAATCTCCCCGTTTCGATAGATGTATTGAATATTGTTGTTAGGGGTACACATAACGCCTCTGCTCCCTCTCTCAGGACCCATGGGGAGATGTTATCTGGCCCCATTGCCTTTGAGGTATCTAGCTCACTCAGAAGCCTCTTCACTTCTTCCTTAGTTGTGTGTACTGTGTCCAGCACTTGGTGGTGTGCCCCACCTCTCTGTCTTTCTGGAGCCCCTTCTGTCTCCTCTGAGTACACTTCTTTGAATCTCTTGGTGAGTTCCTCACATACTTCACGGTCATTTCTTGTTGTCTCTCCTCCTTCCTTCCTTAGCCTGATTACCTGGTCCTTGACTGTTGTTTTCCTCCTGATGTGGCTGTATAACAGTTTCGGGTCAGATTTGGCTTTCGCTGCTATGTCATTTTCATATTGTCTTTGGGCCTCCCTTCTTATCTGTGCATATTCGTTTCTGGCTCTACGACTGCTCTCCTTATTCTCCTGGGTCCTTTCCCTTCTGTATTTCTTCCATTCCCTAGCACTTGGTTTTTGCCTCCCTGCTCGTTTGGGTGAACCATGGGCTCATCCTGGCTTTTTCATTATTCCTGTTACCCTTGGGTACAAACCTCTCCTCAGCCTCCTTGCATTTTGTTGCTATATATTCCATCATCTCATTTACTGGCTTCCCTGCCAGTTCTCTGTCCCACTGAACCCCGTTCAGGAAGTTCCTCATTCCCGTGTAGTCCCCTTTCTTGTAGTTTGGCTTCATTCGTCCTGGCCTTCCTGCTCTCCCCTCCACTTGTAGCTCTACTGTGTATTCGAAGCTTAAAACCACATGATCGCTGGCCCCAAGGGGTCTTTCATATGTGATGTCCTCAATATCTGCACTACTCAAGGTGAATACTAAGTCCAGTTTTGCTGGTTCATCCTCCTGTAGTGTCCCTTACATGTTTGTACATGAAGTTTTCCAGTACCACCTCCATCATCTTAGCCCTCCACATATCTTGGCCCCATGTGGCTCCAAGTTCTCCCAATCTGTCTCATTGTGATTAAAGTCACCCATGATCAGGAGCTTTGCCCTGCATGCATGAGCTCTTATGGCCACTGCAGCCAGTGTGTCAACCATCGCTCTATTGCACTCATCATACTCTTGCCTTGGTCTCCTGCTGTTCTGTGGTGGGTTTTACATCACTGCAATTACCACCTTTGGACCTCCAGAGTGAAGCATTCCTGCTATGTAATCACTTTCTTCTCCGCTGTCTCCTCTCTCCAGCTCACAAAATTCCATCGGTTTTTGATCAGCAGTGCCACTCCTCCACCCCTCTGTTCCCTCTGTCTTTCCTCAGGATCTGGTATCCCGTTGGAAAGATGGCATCTGTTATCATACCTGTAAGCTTGGTTTCTGTGAGAGCTATGATGTCCGGTGATGCTTCTTTGACTCTTTCGAGCAACTCCTCCCACTTATTTGTTATTCCATCAGCGTTTGTGTACCATACCTTCAGTTTCCTTTCCAACACTGTGGTTTGGGGGGCCTGTGAGGGTGGGAGACCTGGTGGCATACTGTGGGATTCAATAGCTGGGTGATGGGTGGAAGCTGTGGGTATGGATTGTAGTGTGTGTTGGGATGGTGTGATAGGTTGTGGGGTTCTGAGGATAGTTGTGTGTGTGCTTGCCCTTGCTGCTCTGTTCTGCTCTGACTGACCTCTGCTGGTTCTATCCTTGTCTCCTTTCCTAGCTCCTTTCGCTTTTTTTGTCCTCTCCCTCAGCTACTGTCGTTCTGTTTGTGTTCTGTCTCTGTCTAGAAACACCCTCTTGCACTCTTCTGAGTATTTCAGCCGTGGTTTCTCTTGGAGGATCCTGTTCCACACTGTTTCTGTCCTGAGAATCAGCTTGATCGGTCGGTTTCTTCCCTTCAAGTACCCCCCTATTCTCTGAAAATTTACAATCTCGCTCATGTCTTCTTCACCTATTTCTGTGATGATTTTCTCAATCTCCTTTCTTTCTTCCTGCCATCTTTCAGTGTGTGTCCTTTCCTCTGTCTCCTGAAGCCCATGGATAAACACTGATTTTGCCCTTTGCTCCTCCCATGCCTCTCCCTCTGTGACTCTGGTTCCTGTCTGTATGTGGTCATTTTCTCCCTTGGTTTTTCCAGTGGCTCTTGGTAGCATGGTTGTGCCTCAGCATTCGACCTATCACCCTCTCCATCTGCACCCAACTGCTCTTGCCTTTCACTCCTTGGCCCTTCTTGGCAGGCTGATATGACCTTAGCATAATTCATATCTCCTTCCTTCCTGTTCGGCCTGTCAGCTTCATATCCTGTGTCTTGTCTGGTCACTGCCCCTGTAACTTGCTTCAGCCTGTTTACCTCAACTTCTAGGCCCCTTGTCCTGGCTACTGCAGTTTCGACTTGTGCCTCCCAATTCTTCGTCCCCTTCTCCAACCTCTTTTCCAATTTCACAGAGAGCTCTTTCTCCATTTTTTTCAGAAAGCTCTCCTAATTTTCTCTCCCACTCTTGTTCCATCCTTTTCCACTGCACCTCCATCCACTCCTCCCTACCAGAACCATTCTCATCTGATCCCTGATTCCTGTCACTACCCACCATTCTTTTTTTTTTAGTGAGAGAGAGAGAGAGAGAAGGGAAAGGTAGAAGGAGAGAGAGAGGGAGAGTGAGAAGGGAAAGAGGGAGAGAGAGAGTGAGAGAGAGGAGGAAAGAGAGAGAAGGGAAGGGTAGAAGTAGAGAGGGGGAGAGTGAGAAGAGAAAAGGGCAAAGAGAGAGAGAGAGAGAGAGGAGAGAGAGGAGAGAGAGGAGAGAGGGGAGAGAGAGGGGAGAGAGAGAGAGAGAGGAGAGAGAGAGAGAGAGAAGAGAGAGAGAGAGAGAGAGAGAGAGAGAAGAGAGAGGAGAGAGAGAGAGAGAGAGAGAGAGAGAGAGAGAGAGAGGAGAGGAGGAGAGAGAGAGAGAGAGAGAGAGAGAAGGGAAAGAGAAGGAGAGAGAGAGGGGGAGAGAGAAAAAAGAGGAGAGAGAGAGAGTGAGAGAGGGAGGGAGAGGGAGAGAAGGGAAAGGTAGAAGGAGAGAGAGGGGGAGAGTGAGAAGAAAAGGGGAGAGAGAGAGAGATAGGGAGAGAGGGAGGGGGAGAGAGGGGGAGAGAGGGGAAGGTAGAGGGAGAGAGGGGGAGAGACGGGGAAAAGGGGAGAAGAGAGAGGAGAAGATAGGGAGAGAGGGAAGGGGAGGAGAGAGGGGAGAGAGGGGAGAGAGAGGGGAGAGAATGGGGAAAGGAGGGGGAGATAATGAAAGGGAGAGGAAGAGTATAGGGGAGAGAGAGTGTGTGTGTGTGTGTGCTTAATAATTGGTAAATTAGAAGGACTCATTAAAATTGTCAGAAAAAAGGACGGCAAAATAAGGAATAAAAAATTTAAATTCGATAATGGAACAATTCAAAAAATGTTCAAGTGTAGAATCAGTGAGACGTTTTGGTTTATTTTAAATAATGGGTTTAAATTACAAGGATTTGTAAAATTGACAATGTCACGAGATATAAAGGACAAGCAAATAGGAATAAAAAATTACAATTCGATAACTGGAACAATTCAAAAAAAACTTGTTCCAGTGATAGAACTCCAGTGACGACGTTTTGGTTTATTTTGAAATAATGTTAGTGACAGCGGATTTGTAACTTGACAATGATTCACGGAGGATAGAAACGTTGCCACAAAGTTCCTAAACTATGTTTTATTTTGTGAAAGGCAGACAAAGTCATTTTTGTGAGCACTCGCCCGTGTTATGACAGTTTCTCCACCATTAACCCATAAGTAGCGTGTCGTGGGTTACTCGCCCTGGAAAGGACAGGCAATCGCAACAAAAGGGCAAGACAAGGAGAGGATGGACTTCATGTGGGGATGAGAAAAGAGAGGAGAAAGGGGAAATGGAGGAAAAACTGTTCAAAGGAGCTTTCTTGATGCTAATTAAACGTTCGTAAACCTAATTACCGAAGTACATTTTCCTTCCTAAAATACTACTGGATTATCTTCCATTCCACGGATGCTGTGTCTTCTATGCGTTCAGTGATTCCCATTGAAAGGAACAATGTTTTGAAACACCCTGCATAATAATAATGAGTGTGAAATGAAAGCCTGTAATTGTTTTACATGATGGTAGGATTACTGGTGTCTTTTGTCTTTCTCATAAATATGCAAGATTACAGGTACGTCTTGCTACTTCTACTTACACTTAGGTCACACTACACATACATGTACACGTTTATTTATACACACTCATCTGAGTTTTCTTTGATTTTATCTTAATAGTTTTTGATCTTATTACTTTTCCTTTTATATCCATGGGTAAGAGAAATAAGAATCTTTCCTCGGTAAGTCATGCGTGTTGTAAAAGTCAATTAAAATGCCGGGAACTATGGGCTAATAACCCCTTTTCCTGTAATAATTACTAAAAAGAATAAGAAGAAGAAAATTGTCAAAGTGTGAAGTCTGAATGTGCGTTAATGTTGTGCAAATGATAAGAAAGAGATGATTGTGGATGTTATGAATGACAAGAAGCTGGATGTCCTGGCTTTAAGTGAAACAAAGCTGAAGGAGGTGGGAGAGTTTCAGTGGAGAGGAATAAATGGGATTAGGTCAGTGGTTTCAAATAGAGTTAGAGCTAAAAAAGGAGCAGCAATAATGATGAAGGATAAGCTATGGCAGGAAAAGAGAGACCATAAATGTATTAATTCAAGGATTATGAGGAGTAAAATAAAGGCTGGATGTGAAAAGTGGGTTATAGTACGTGTATATGCACCTGGAGAGGAGAGAAGTGTAGAGGAGAGAGAGAGATTTTGGGAAATGTTGAGTGAATGCGTGAGGAGTTTTGAACCAAGTGTGAGAGTAATGGTGGTTGGGGATTTCAGTGCTAAAGTGGGTAAAAATGTTGTGGAGTAGTAGGTAAATCTGGGGTGCCAGGGGTAAATGAAAAAGGGAAGCCTTTAATTGAGCTATGTGTAGAAAGAGGTTTGGTAATAAGTAATACATATTTTATGAAAAAGAGGATAAATAAATATACAAGGTATGATATAATACGTAATGAAAGTAGTTTGTTAGATTATGTATTGGTGGATAAAAGGTTGATGGGTAGGATCCAGGATGTACACGTTTATAGAGGGGCAACTGATATACCAGATCATTATTTAGTTGTAGCTACAGTTAGAGTAAGAGGTAGATGGGAAAAGAGGAAAATGGCAACAACAAGTAAGAGGGAGGTAAAAATGTATAAACAAAGGGAGGAGGAATTTTGGGTGAGATATAAGCAACTATTGGCAGGAAGGTGGACTGGTGAAAGTACGAGTAGTGGATGGGTTGAGGAGGGTTGGAATAGTTTTAAAAAGGCAGTATTAGAATGTGGGGCAGAAGTTTGTAGTTATAAGAGGGTGGGTGCAGGAGGAAAGGGGAGCGATTGGTGGAATGATGAAGTAAAGGGTGTGATAAAAGAGAAAAAGTTAGCTTATGAGAGGTTTTTACAAAGCAGAAGTGTTTTAAGAACAGTAGAGTATATGGAGAGAAAAAGAAAGGTGAAGAGAGAGGTGAGAGAGTGCAAAAGGAGAGCAGATGATAGAGTGGGAGAGGCACTGTCAAGAAATTTTAATGATAATAAGAAAAATTTTTGGGGTTAAATAAGTTAAGAAAGCCTAGGGAACGAATGGATTTGTCAGTTAAAAACAGAGTAGGGGGAGTTAGTAGATGGGGAGATGGAGGTTTTGGGTAGATGGCGAGAATATTTTGAGGAACATTTAAATGTCGACGAAGAAAGGGAAACGGTAATTTCATGCACTGGCCAGGGAGGTATACAATCTTTTAGGAGTGAAGAAGAGCAGGATGTGAGTGTGGGGAAGGTGCCTGAGGCATTACATAGAATGAAAGAGGGTAAAGCAGCAAGAACTGATGGGATCATGACAGAAATGTTAAAAGCAGGGGGGGACATAGTGTTGGAGTGGTTGGTATTTTTTTTTAATAAATGTATTGAAGACTGTAAGGTACCTAGGGATTGGCAGAGAGCATGTATAGTTCCTTTATATAAAGGGAAGGGGGACAAAAGAGATTGTAAAAATTGTAGAGGAATAAGTTTACTGAGTATACCAGGAAAAGTGTACGGTAGGGTTATAATTGAAAGAATTAGAGGTAAGACAGAATGTAGGATTGCGGATGAGCAAGGAGGTTTCAGAGTGGGTAGGGAATGTGTAGATCAAGTGTTTACATTGAAGCATATATGTGAACAGTATTTAGATAAAGGTAGGGAAGTTTTTGAACATTAAAATGGTATAAAATACCGACAGGTTGTTAGGTAAGACACATATGCAACAGTTAGGTATCTTTATTATGAAACGTTTCGCCTACACAGTAGGCTTCTTCAGTCAAGTACAGAAAAGTTGATAGAAGCAGAAGATACTTGAAGACGATGTGATCAGTTCATCACCCTTAAAGTTTTGAGGTGGTCAGTCCCTCAGTCTGGAGAAGAGCATTGTTCCATAGTATGAAACAATATGGAGATGAAGTGACAGAATGGAGCTTTTTATAGCGCCAAGAGGTGAGACGTAGGCCACTAGGAGAGGTAAGAACTCAGATGTTGAAAGGTCAGGTCCCTCTCAAATCCAGCTGCTCTCACTAGTGGAAGTTGTCAAAGTTGATTGCAGGTCTGTACCAAGATACCCTTGTGTTGCAGTGTCTGACAGATTGAACATTAAAATGGTATAAAATACCGACAGGTTGTTAGGTAAGACACATATGCAACAGTTAGGTATCTTTATTATGAAACTTTTGACTGAAGAAGCCTACTGTGTAGGCGAAACGTTTCATAATAAAGATACCTAACTGTTGCATATGTGTCTTACCTAACAACAGGGAAGTTTTTATTGCATTTATGGATTTAGAAAGGGCATATGATAGAGTGGAAAGAGGAGCAATGTGACAGATGTTGCAAGTATATGGAATAGGTGGTAAATTACTAAATGCTGTAAAGAGTGTTTATGAGGATAGTGAGGCTCAGGATAGGGTGTGTAGAAGAGAGGGAGACTACTTCCCGGTAAAAGTAGGTCTTAGACAGGGATGTGTAATGTCACCATAGTTGCTTAATATATTTATAGATGGGATTGTGAAAGAAGTAAATGCTAGGGAGTTCGGGAGAGGGGTGGGATTAAATTATATGGAATCAAATACAAACTGGGAATTGACACAGTTGCTTTTTGTTGATGATACTGTGCTTATGGGAGATTCTAAAGAAAAATTGCAAAGGTTAGTGGATGAGTTTTTGAGTGTGTGTAAAAGTAGAATGTTGAAAGTGAACATAGGAAAGAGTAAGGTGATGAGGGTATCAAATGATTTAGATAAAGAAAAATTGGATATCAAATTGGTGAGGAGTACAGAAGAAGTGAATGTTTTCAGATACTTGGGAGTTGACGTGCCAGCAGATGGATTTATGAAGGATGAGGTTAATCATAGAATTGATGAGGGAAAAAAGGTGAGTGGTGCATTGAGGAATATGTGGAGACAAAAAACGTTATCTATGGAGGGAAAGAAGGGAATGTATGAAAGTATAGTAGTACCAACACTCTTATATGAGTGTGAAGCTTGGGTTGTAAATGTTGCAGCGAGGAGGCGGTTGGAGGCAGTGATGTCCTGTTTAAGAGCAATGTGTGGTGTAAATATTATGCAGAAAATTCAGAGTGTGGAAATTAGGAGGTGTGGAGTTAATAAAAGTATTAGTCAGAGGGCTGAAGAGGGGTTGTTGAGGTGGTTTGGTCATTTAGAGAAAATGGATTAAAATTGAATGACATGGAGAGCATTTAAATCTGTTGGGGAAGGAAGGCGGGGTGAGGGTCGTCCTCGAAAAGGTTGGAAGGAAGGGGTAAGGGAGGTTTTGTGGGCGAGGGGCTTGGACTTCCAGCAGGCGTGCATGAGCGTGTTCGATAGGAGTGAATGGAGACGAATGGTATTTGGGACCTGACGATCTGTTGGAGTGTGAGCAGGATAATATTTAGTGAAGGGATTCAGGGGAAACCGGTTATTTTTATGTAGCCGGGCTTGAGTCCTGGAAATGGGAAGTACAATGCCTGCACTTTAAAGGAGGGGTTTGGGATACTGGCAGTTTGGAGGGATATGTTGTGTATCTTTATACGTATATACTTCTAAACTGTTGTATTCTGGGCACCTCTGCAAAAACAGTGATTATGTGTGAGTGTGGTGAAAGTGTTGAATGATGAAAGTATTTTCTTTTTGGGTCACCCTGCCTCGGTGGGAGACGGCCGACTTGTTAAAATAATAATAATAAAAATAATAATAATAATAATAATAATAATAATAATAATAATAATAATAATAATAATAATAAAATCATAATGAAGATAAAATTATTAAAATAATAATAACAATTATAATAATAATAATAATAATAATAAAAATAATAATAATAATAATAATAATAATATAAATAATAATAATAATAATAATAATAATAATAATAATAATAATAATAATAATAATAATAATAAAAATTTAATAAAATTATAATAAAGATAATAATACTAAAATAATAATAATAAAATAATTATAATATTAATAATAATAATAATAATAATAATAATAATAATAATAAAAATTTAATAATAATAATAATAATAATAATAATAATAATAATAGTAATAATAATAATAATAACAACAACAACATCAATAATAATAAATAATAATAAATGTATTAATAAGAATATCAAAAATATAATCAACAACAATAGAGATGTATTGGGTAAGACAAAACGAAGAATGAAGTTTGTGAGATAGTGCAAGAATGAAGTGAAAAGCAAGAGTAAGAAGAAAGGGGAATGTGAGGAGAGAAGACTAGAATATAGAAAGAAATATAGGACACTGGAAAGGTAGTGTGTTGGTGGAGAAGAAAATAATGGAAGGGAAGGCAAGAGAGAATGATGTACTGAATAAAAGAACAGCATGAAAGAGGAACGAGAGAGAGAGAGAGAGAGAGAGAGAGAGAGACAGAGGGAGTTGCGGAGATGGGAAGAGGAGGCAGACAGTGGATCAGTAAATAGTTTCATTCTCCGGTGAATTTTACCTCTTAATCACAAAACCTTAAATCTCAGCCTTTGAAGAAAGTGGTGTTTGAGTTGTCATAGACGATTCCTAATACACTGTTTGAAGTTTGAGATCATTCTTTGCACATTTACAAAGGAATATTTATCCATCCTGTTGTGTGGAGATCAGAAGTGTGCTAGAGTGGAACTCCGACTGTACCTATGCAAGCGGAGGTGTGGGAGTGAACGTGTCAGAGTTGGAGTAGGCAAGTAGGAGTGAACGTGATGGGCGAGAATGATCGTGTGAACATGCTAAGGAAGAGGACTTTATGACGTGTATCGTAAAGTCGTACTCACCTACTTGTAATTGCAGGGGTCGATTCACGGCTCCTGGCCCTGCCTTTTCATTGTTCGTTACTAGGTTCACTTTCTCCTGCAATGTATGGATCCTGCCTCTACTACAACACTTTTCAGATTGTTCCAATTCCTGACAGCTCAGTAACTGAAGGAATACTTCCTAACATCCCTGTGATTCATCTGCATTTTCAACTTCCAGTGGTGACAGCTTCTTACTGTGTCCCATCTAAGAAACATTCTGTCCCTGTCCACCTTGTCAAATCGACGTTATCTTGTCCCCCTTATCCCTCCTGTCTTCTGTGTCGTCAGGTTGATTTCCCTTGATCTCTCCTCGTAAGACATATCCCTTAGGTCTAGGACTAGTCTTGTAGCAGAACTTTGCACTTTTCCTAATTTCTTGACATATTTAACCAAGTTTGGGTTCCATATTAGTGATGCATATTCAAATATAGACCTGACGTACCCACAGCCCCCAACCCCCCACCACAAACTTCACCTTCACAGCCCCCCCTCCCTATAGTATCTTGCCAGGTCTCCCCCTCCCCCAGTAACCCTCCCAGACCACAGTATTAGAAAAGAAGTTGAAGGTTTGGTACACCAACACAGTCAGAATAAGAAATAAATGTGTGAAGTGACATGAAAGAATCATTGAGACAACCACCGACATCGTAGCACTCATGGAAACTAAACTGATGGGGATGATAACAGATGTGATCTTTCCATCCGGATATCAAATTCTGAGGAAAGATAGAGGAAGCAGAGGAGGAAAAGGAGTTGCACTGCTCATCATAAACCAGTGGAGATTTGAGGAAATGGAAGAAGTCATTTACCACACTGTGCACCGAGTACGTCAGGCCCATATCAGAGTGTGCAGCACCAGTGTGGAACCTACACATTGTCAAACACGTTAAGAAATTGGAGAAAGCGAAAAAGTTTTCAGCAAGACTAGTCCCGGAGTTAAGGGGTATGTTCTACGATGAGAGTTTAAGGGAAATCGACCTGACGACACTGGAGGACAGGAGAGATAGGGGACACATGATAACGACATATAAAATACTAAGAGAAATTGACAATGTGGACAAAGACAGGATGTTCCAGAGATGGGACACAGCAACAAGGGGACACAGTTGGAAGCTGAAGACACAGATGAATCACAGGGGTGTTAGGAAGTGTTTCTTCAGTCACAGAGTAGTCAGGAAATGGAATAGTTTGGGAAGCGATGTAGTGGAGGCAGGAACCATACATAGCTTTAAGCAGAGGTATGATAAAGCTCATGGTTCAGGGAGAGTGACCCAGTAGCGAGCAGTGAAGAGGCGGGGCCAGAAGCTATGACTCGACCCCTGCAACCACAACTAGGTGAGTACACACACACACACAGGTGGCCAAAGACTGCAAACATCACTCAAGGAAAATAATTTTGGGGTGAGTATAATACCAAGCACATCTCCTGAGGTGCACATCAACCAGATAACTGATGCAGCATACGGGCGCCTGGTAAATTTCAGGATAGCGTTCCGGTATCTCAGTAAGGAATGGTTCAAGACACTGTACACCGTGTATGTCAGGCCCATACTGGAGTATGCAGCACCAGTTTGAAACCCACACCTGCTGAAGCACGTCAAGAAATAAGAGAAAGTGCTAAGGTTTGCAACAAGACTAGTCTCAGAGCTGATGGAATAGCTTTGAAAACAGATTTTTGGAAAGGAATCTGATTATCTTAGAACATAAAACGAATACGAAAGATATGTTCGATACACAGAAGATACTCAGAGGTTGTAAGAGAACAGACAAGGACAGACTTTTTAAAATATGAGGCTTAGAAACAAGGAGCCAGGTAGGTGATGAAGACACATAAATGTAATAGAGAAGTAGGCAAGTACCTTTTCACTCTGATGATAAAGAAACAGAATGAGAACAAGGGCGAAATTGAAGAGGCAAACTCAATGTACAGTTTCAAGAGTAGGAATAGTAGGGTCCCTCGACGCCAGGCACTAATAATGGCTGTGATTGAAGTTTAAGAGGCAGTGCAAGGGGTTCAGACTCGACCCTCTCAAACACAACTCTTTGAGTACAACACACATATATTAGAGATCAGCAAAAAGACGGGATTTAGAGCTGTGAATCGACCCCTGCAACCACAAATAGGTGAGTACAAATAGGTGAATGCACACTCACACACACACTCAGAAACTAAAAGAGAGAGGATACAAAGACGGAAGGGGCAGGAAAGAGACAGTTATAAAGGCGGACAGCGAAGGCCAGCCTCGGGAGGACCAATAAAGACTGCTTCCTTAGAACCACCCACAGAACACTTTCAACCCCAACAATCACACCACGAACAAACAAATTAACCTTAAATAACTTACACTCCGCACGCATAGCCACCCGCTCCTTCCATCACAAATTCCACCTTCACAGCAACCTCCTATATAGCACCCTGCCAGGTCTTTCACTCCCCCAGCCCCCACAGACCCCAGAACACATTATTGGAAATGAAGCTCAAGGTATGGTACACCAGTGCAGACGTAATAACAAATAAGTGTGAGTAGTTGCACCAAAGAATCTTGGAGGCATCACCAGACATCATGCAGACATCATAGCGCTCACAGAAGCAAAGTTCACAGGATGATGAGAGATGCGATCTATCCCTATGCATATCAGATCCTGAGGAAAGGTAAAGGGGAACAGAGAGGAAGGAGTTGCACTGCTCATCAAAGACCAGGAAGGAACAGACAGAAGGGAAGCAAGGGGCTACATAGTAGGGACACTTCAGACTTGGGGTCCCAAGGCGGTGATTGCAGTGATGTACAACCTGCCACATTACAGCAGGTGGCCAAGACAAGAGTATAACGAGAAACTCAAGGGAATGGTGGGCACACTAGCTGAGGAGGTCAGAAGGGCCACCTAAGCTAGTGTGTCCACTAGGGTAGGGCAAAGTTACTTGCATTGTCCACTAGGGTAGGACTAAGCTACTAGTATTGCCCACTAGGGTAGGACAAAGTTACTAGTAGTGTCCACTAGGGTAGGGCAAAGTTGCTAGTAGTTTCCACTTGGGTAGGGCAAAGTTACTAGTAGTGGGTGATTTCAGTCACATTGAGATTGACTGGGAAAACCTGGATCTAAATAGAGAAACCAGAAACATGGAAGGCTAAGATGATGGAGAAGATGCTGGAGAACTTCATAGACCAACATGTCAGGGATACTACCAGAGAGAGAGGAGGGGATGAACCAGCAAGGCTGGACCTCGTATTCACCTTTAGTTCAGACATTAGGGATATCATCTAACAGTGGAAAGTGAAGCAACACGACAATGACTAGAGAAGCCAAACTACGAAACAGGTGACTACTCAGGCATGAGGCAATTCTTGCACAAGATGCAATGGGGAGGAGGAAAAGAGGAGAGAAAGACAGTAAATTAAATAATGGATCGTGACCACAAAGTGCAGGGAGGCATAGGAGAAGTTCGTATCCATGGACAACAGAAACAATGGGAAGGCCAGAACGAGCCTTTGGTGCACCCAAAAGTGTAGAGGGGCCAAAGTTAGGTGCGCTAGAGCATGGATAAGATATAGAAGACAAAGGACACAGAAAATAAGGAGACAAGCAGAAGAACAAGAAATAAATATGTATTGATAAGGAGAAAGGCCCAGCGGCAAAATAAGAATGAAATAGCATAGAAAGCATAATTTGACCCGAAGCTGTTGCACAGCCACAGTCCCAGGTAATCAGGCTGTGGAAGAAAGGAGTGGAGATCACCAGTAACGATCAGGAAGTATGTCAGGAGCTCAACACGAGAGTTAGGAAAGCATCTTCAGCGAAGACAGAAAGGCTTCCAGCAAACCGGCATGGCAGGGTACACTAACAACTTCTGGACACAGTACACACAACAAGGAGGTGAAAAGACTGCTTAGGGAACTCTATATATCAAAGGGGGTGGGACCAGACATCTCTCAATGTGCCCTGAGAGGGGATAGTAGAGGCAATATGCGTGTCACAACAATCTTCAACACATAAATCGTACTAGGTTTGGTGTGGAGGGCAGCAAATGTAATCCTAATTTTCAAGGAAGGAGACAGATTGGCAACATTAAATTACAGACCTGTGTCACTGACATATATAGTATGCAAAGTCACGGAGAAGATTATCAGAACACTCGTGGACCACCTAGAAATAAATTAGTTTATATACGATAAACAGAACGGTTTCAGGAAGGGAAAATCTTGCGTCTCAAACCTTACTGGAGTTTTAGCACAAAGTAATAGAAGTATGACAAGAGAGAGAGAGAGAAAGAGAGAGAGAGAGAGAGAGAGAGAGAGAGAGAGAGAGAGAGAGAGAGAGAGAGAGAAGGAGAGAGAGAGAGAGAGAGAGAGAGAGAGAGAGAGAGAGGTGGGTAGACTGCAATTATTCCTGCTTGCTAGAGGAGCAAGCAGGAATAACAGCAAAGGCACTGCAACGGAATACCCGACAGGAAGGAAACAACGAGTGATGATACGTGACGAAGTGTGTGAGTGAGAGCATATGATGAACGGGGTTCCACAAGGGTCAGTGCTAGGGCCAGTGCTGTTTTTGGTATATGTGAATGAGATGACGGAAGGAATAGATTCAGAGAAGTCCCTGTTTGCAGACGAACTATAGAACGAAAAGCCTTACCTCCACAGTTGGAAAATTTATGCAATAATTGCCGGAGCAATTCGTAGCCATCTTGAAAGGCATAAATTGATTAATGAATTTCAGCATAGTTTTAACAAACGGGCGTTCCTGTAATACGAATTTACTAACCTACTTCACTAAGGTATTTGAGGAGGTAGATCATGGTACTATATATGATATTGTGTATATGGACTTCAGTAAGGCTTTCGATAGAGTTCCACATCGGAGGCTATTGAGAAACGTAAGGTACACGGAAAAGTAGGAGAAATTTTTTCCTGGGTAGAGGCATGGTTGACATATAGGCAGCAAAGAGTTTGCATAAATAGGGAGAAATCAGAATAGGGGCACGTCACAAGCGGTGTTCCACAAGGGTCAGTGTTGGGCCCTTTGTTCACAATTTACATAAACAACATAGATCAGGAAATAAATAGCGACATAAGGAAAGTTGCTGATGACACCAAAATAGGTCGTCCATTTCATTCTAATGAGGACAGAGCACTCCAGGATGATATGAATAGACTGATGCACTGGTTGGAGAAGTAGCAGATGCAGTTTAATATAGACAAATGCAGAGTTCTAAATGTTGGACAGGAAAATAACCATGCTACATATAAACTGAATAATGTAGATCTAAATATTACGGATTGCGAAAAGGATTTAGGAGTTCTGGTTAGCAGTAATCTAAAACCAAGACAACAGTGCATTAGTGTTCGCAACAAAGCTAACAGAATCCTTGGCTTCATATCAAGAAGTATAAATAATAGAAGTCCTCAGGTTGTTCTTCAACTCTATATATCCTTGGTTAGGCCTCATTTAGATTATGCTGCACAGTTCTGGTCACCGTATTACAGAATGGATATAAATGTTCTGGAAAATGTACAGAGGAGAATGACAAAGTTGATCCCATGTATCAAAAATCTTCCCTATTAGGATAGACTGAGGGCTCTAAATCTGCACTCTCTAGAAAGGCAGAGAATTAGGGGGGATATGATTGAGGTGTCTAAATAAAAAGTATGGATTAATAAAGGAGATGTAAATAGCGTGCTAAAAATATCTAGCATAGATAGGACTCGCAGCAATTGTTTTAAGTTGAAAAAAGGAAGGATATAGGATATAGGAAAGCACTGGTTTGGAGTTGTGGATGAGTGGAACAAATTACCAAGAATCGCCATAGAAGCTAAGACGTTGTGTAGTTTTAAAAATAAGTTGAATAAATAGGTGAGTGGGTGTGGGTGGGTGTGAGTTGAACCTGACTAGTTTGTGCTATTAGGTCAGATGCCGTGCTCCTCCCTTAAGTGAATGTAACTGATCTGACTAGGTTAAGGCATTGGCTTAAGACGGTGGGAGAATTGGACCTGCCTCGCATGGGCCAGTAGGTCTGCTGCAGTGTTCCTTCTATCTTATAAGAACATACATAAGAACATAAAAAAGGAGGATCACTGCAGCAGGCCTGTTGGCCAATACTAGGCAGGTCCTTTACAATCCATCCCACTAACAAAACATTTGCCCAACCTAATTTTCAAGGCTACCCTAGAAATAAGCTCTGATAACTCTATCCACTCACTTGCAAGTGCCACTCAAATCCAACCCCTCCCACTCATGTACTTATCCAACCTAAATTTGAAACTACCCAAAGTCCTAGCCTCAATAACCCAACTAGGTAGACTGTTCCACTCATCAACTACCCTATTTCCAAACCAATACTTGTAATAATGTTGGTAGAATTACCGACAATATGTAAAGTGAACATTAAAATGGTATAAAATACCGACAGGTTGTTAGGTAAGACACATATGCAACAGTTAGGTATGAGATTAAGACACATGTGCAACATCTGGGTATTTTTATTGTAGACGTTTCGCCATCCAGTGGCTTTATCAATACAAATTCTAGGACATAACTTGAAGACAGTAGAACTATGTACAGAAGATGAGGTAATCAGTCCCTCAACCTAGGAGTAGGTGCGAAGAGCACCATAGTCGTGGAGATTCTGAAGCAGAAGAAAGGATCCTGGCGCTTATATAGTAACGTCAGGTGTAGCAGACGAGGGCATATTCACTGGTAGGCGGGATTCCCCAGTGGAAGTAGGTCCTTCCCAAAGAGATGGGTTAGTTGTAGTAGTAGTTGTCGTAGTCGTGAAGGTTATGTACATGTCCTCAGAATTAAGATTCCATGATGTTGCAGTGTCTGACAAGTTGTGTATGAATGGTATACAATACCGACAAGATAAGATTAAGACACATGTGCAACATCTGGGTATCTTTATTGTAGACGTTTCGCCATCCAGTGGCTTTATCAATACAAATTCTGGGACATAACTTGAAGACAGTAGAACTATGTACAGAAGATGAGGTAATCAGTCCCTCAACCTAGGAGTAGGTGCGAAGAGCACCATAGTCGTGGAGATTCTGAAGCAGAAGAAAGGATCCTGGCGCTTATATAGTAACGTCAGGTGTAGCAGATGAGGGCATATTCACTGGTAGGCGGGATTCCCCAGTGGAAGTAGTGGAAGTGGGTTAGTTGTAGTAGTAGTTGTCGTAGTCGTGAAGGTTATGTACATGTCCACTTTCTTTAACAGTCTTTGGTGCAGAACTCTATCAAAAGCCTAATTAAAATCTAAGTAAATAATATCAAATTCTTCTTCGTGATCAACAGCCTCTAAAGCTTTACTGAAGAAAGTTAATAAATTAGTTAGACAAGAACGGCCTCTCGTGAATCCATGCTGAGTATCATTAATCAAGCTGTGCTTGTCGAGATGGCTTCTTATAATCTCTGTGAAGGCTTACTCAGCCCTGTAACAACTTCAGACAGTATTACCAAGGCTGGCTCCTCCTCAGGAAAATTAATGAATAGAAAAAGAAATAATTCGCAAAGATAAACACTTTATTATTTAGTAATGCAAAGATAAAACATTGAAAAATGAAGGTGTATCCTACTTGAAAGAAAAATGAAAAATGAAATTAAAAACTGACATTTGAATTCAACGCTAATATGTACAGTTATACTGGGGTGTCTGGTTGAGGACTAAGTTTATTATTGGTCAAAAGTGAAGCTTTCAACCAATATCCACTAGAATAGGAGCAGAGCCTTTTACTTACAGTTGTGTGATTACTGTTCGGCCGGAGCCCCACACATCACTTTTCAGGGTGGGAGAAAGGGGGGGAGAGGGGATAGCGGGAGCTAGACTGACCCTACCTTAACAAGCAGCCAACTATCGTTACCATATACTCACTCGTTACTCCTATCTGTTGAATTTTTCCCTCACACTCCCCTCATACCAAGACTTATAGTCAAGGAGTATAAGAAGAATAGGCGAGGAAAAAGTTCTAATACAAAGTCGCGTAAGGCAACAAATCTACTGACTGTCACGACTTAACCAGTCAGAGAAATAATTGGATGAACCATTGATATACACAATATGAAACTTAAAAGCTTGGAGAGCCAATGTCCACCTTAAGAGGCGACTGTTGGTTCCCTTAAAAGTTTCTAGGTATATCAAAGGTTTGTGATCCGTTTCTAAAATAAATTCTTTTCCCAGTAAATAAAATTTAAGTTTGGAGATGCAAAGGGCCAAACATTCCTTTTCTATGGTGGAGTATCTCGTTTCTGCAGGAAGAAGTTTCCGGCTTAGGAAGCATACAGGGATGGGAGTACCATCATGGTACTGTAGTAACACCGCACCTAAGCCGGTATTAAAGGCATCAGTCCTTAAACAAAACGGCTTAGTAATATCTGGAATTTTGAGTATAGGGTCTTTAGAGAAGATGTCCTTAATCTCATTAAACTTTTCACGAGCTACGTCGGAAAGTTCAAGAGGTTCCTTCACAGACTTTTTAAGGAAGCTGGATAAGATGCCTGTAAGATCAGTAAGGTTTGGGATAAACCGTGCATAAAAATTTACAGAATCAAGAAAACTACGCATGAGCTTCTTGATTTTGGGGAATTTAAACTCTAATAAAGCTTCGATCTTACTGGGGAGAGGCTGCAAAGAGTTATTAGAAAGGATCAGTCCGAGATATCTAATCTTGTTATACCAAAGGAAGCATTTCTTTGGCTTGGCAGTGAGGCCATGTGAGCGTAACCTACGTAAAACTGATGTTAATGTTTGGATATGCTTGCTCGATGTGGATGTCATTACGCAAATGTTATTAAAATAAATTGAAATATTTGGCATATTACCCAAGACCTTTCTCATCAGTCTCACATAGGTAGCACAGGCAGTTACCAAACCGAAGGGCATAGTTCTATACTGCATCAGTCCTTGGTGGGTAGGAAAAGCAGTGTACTGCTTAGAAGAAGGATCTAACATTATTTAATGATATGCCAGCGCAATATCAATCTCTGAAAAGAAGGAAGAGTCTTAAAATTTGTGTAGATCGCTATCTATTAAGGGCATAGGCTCAGCATCCCACCGAGTTATAGCATTAAGGCCTCTGAAGTCAATAGCAAGTCTATATGAATTATCCTCCTTCTTAACCATGACTACTGGTGAGCAATATGCAGATACTGAAGGTTCAATGATCTTTAGTTTTAATAATGTATCTACCTCTCGGTCAAATGCATCCCTAAGGTGAACTGGAACTGGGTATAATTTTCGTTTGATAGGATTGTCCGTCACTAAGTCAATCTTATGGACTACCGTGGAGGTAACACCTGGAATATCAGTAAAGACGTCTGAAAAGTTACTCACACATTGAAGTAGTTCATGTTTCTTATGGTCATCCAAAGATTCATTAATATTAATGTTGGTTGCGCCCGAGTGGTCAAGAGTCACCAAGTCATGTAGTTCTTCATCATAGTCTAAGTTAGAGGTGTCAATTACGCACACCTTACACTCCTCAGTTGTCGTATCAAGCTCGTGTGGAAAAACTAAGTCAAAGTTATTAAGGCAGTTAACCGAATTTCTTCGGTAATATTTCTTAAGGATGTTGATATGATAAAGCTTAGGTTTCCCCTTGACTTCTATGAGGTAGTCAAGTTTCCCACAAATTTTTAATACTTTATATGGACCTTTCCATGCTACTAATAATTTATTTGACTTGATAGGCAAAAATACCAGAACTTCATCCCCTACTTTAAAACTTTTCCTCTGACTTTTGGAATTAAAATAGGTTTTGTACTGGTCCATTGACAAGCTTAAATTTTTCGAAATTATGTCAGAGGTCTCCTCAAGTTTGGATCTAAGGTCAAGGAGAAACTGATAAGAAGACTGAACCTCAGCATTCACCTCCTCGTTAGTCAATAAGTCATGAAGGATGGACAGTGGATCTCTGGCCTGTCTTCCATAGAGAAGTTCATAAGGTGAAAACCCCAAAGAGTCACTGGGAACTTCCCTCGCGGCAAACAAAGCACAAGGTAGGTAACGATGCCACTCCTTAGGTTTAAGGGAGCAAAGTTTCCTTAAAATGGACTTGAGAACCGAATGTTGATGCTCAATCCTCCCATTACAGCTGGGATGATAGGGTGTGGTGAAGAGAGGTTTCACTCCCAGAAGTTGGTATAGATGTTGCATTAAGTCAGATGTGAATTGTGTCCCACGGTCAGACAAAATTTCTCTAGGGATGCCCACTCTGGAGAAGATAGACAAAAGGACTTCAGCCACCTCTGTAGTAGTTATGGTCTTTAAGGGTACGGCTTCAGGGAAACTCGAAGCATAATCAACTAAAGTTAATATATATCTATGTCCCCCAGATGAAAGTGGTGATAAAGGACCAACGATGTCAATAGCTACTCTTTCAAACGGTACCATAAAGATTGGCATTTTGACCATAGCTACTCGCCGGGTACCTCGGGAGGATGACAGTTGGCAAATTTTACACGATCTACAATAGGTAGTGATACCTGAGGACATTTTGGGCCAAAAATAGGTTTCCCTAATTTTATTTAAGGTTTTACGATGCGAGAAATGTCCGGCCACTGGCAGGTCATGAGCCATTTTAAGAACAGTCTCTCTGCATTGACTTGGAACAACTAAGATGGAGTAGTCTATCTCGTCTGAATTTAATTTGAATACTGATTTATACAAGATACCTTTTATATATTCAAATTTATATGAAAAGTTTTTCCTTTGGATAACTTGATTTTGTCTAGTGGCATTATGACAATTCTGAAGAGAAGGGCAATTACGTTGTAAATTGACAAAGAAGTCCTTCGATATATCTAAAGGCTTAAAGTCAGGGAAAATCAAAGGATGGACAGTAGGAGAAACTTGGGCTTTGGTTTGAGCCCTAGCCAAGACATTTATAGTATCAGAGGTGATATCCTCACTTTCATCTAACAAGTGAACCGGTGATCCTACTACCTCGCTTTCGAGAGTAGTATCACTGGTTTTTAACCCCACATGAATATCCCGAGACATTGTCACATCTGAACTTTCGAGGGGCTTCTCTGACTCTACAGGAGGAGGCGCTGAAAAACTGATGTCCATCTTTGGTAATGAAAGGTCAACCTCAGAAGGAAGAATGGCACCTTTTACATTACCTATTAGTATGGAGCAAGAAGTGATGGGAGCTAGTACGGCTTCAGACCAACCTGTGAACCATTTAGACCTAATGTAACAACGGATGGTAGGAAAAGTGTCCATACGGCCCAAGTAGTCTGAAAGTATAGCAGAGGAATGAGTTTCTTTAAGGTTAGGGAACAGCTTATCAGAAATGACTATGCATGTGCATCCAGTGTCTCGTAAAATGGTAGATACATTAAGTCCATTAACTGTTCCTGAACAGAAGGGTGCTTGGTCATTACAGTCTTTAAAATATCTTCCAACTTTTTGGACCTTCTTAGAAGGACAATCTGGACGTTTATGTCCCTTAACACCACATAAATGACAAACAGGAATAAAAGAAGTTAGTTTGTTTTCTATTAGAGGCTTTGTTTTCTTAAGATCTGGTGAACCCTTGCCCTTAGGGTTCGATCCCTTTAGGTCTTTATAGGAATTGTGAGCCTCAGCATACAAGTCAGCGGCCTCAGCAACTTCCTCAGATTTAATCAGATTACGTTCTCTAATGAATGTTCTTATCTGGTGGGGAAGAGCTGTCAGGAACTGGTCAGCAACCATGAAGTCTCTAAGAGATTCATAACTGTGATCAATTCCTGAACTCTCTATCCAAAAGTCGAACAAACGAGTGTTACCTGTAACTGCTGAAAGTTTTGGTCATGCTGTAAGGTGGCATACCTGAAATCTTTCCTATAAGAATTTGTGGTTTTTTGATATGCTTTAAGGATTGCCTTCTACAGTTGGTTATAATTACAAATGATATCCTGCAACAAAGATGCATAGATATTCAAAGCTGTACCAGAAAATAACATTCCTAACCTGGTAGTCCAGGTGTCAGCAGGCCATTCACAGAGGGTAGCGGTATTTTCAAACATGATAATGTATGAAGTAATGTCTTCACCCTCTGTGAAGGGAGGTAAATTAGGTGTTTGAATATGTGCACTAGCTGCATGATGTTCAATTACTCCTTCCTCTAATTGTTGTTGTGTGAAAGTTAACTTTTTATTCTCTAATTCAAGGCGAGATTTTTCGAGCTCGCGATCTTTTTCTCTCTCTCGCAGTTCATTCTCTCTAGCTTTTTCCTCATGTTCTCTAGCTTTTTCCTCAACTTCTCTATCTTTTGCTCTTTCCTCAAGTTCTCTTAACCTAACTTGTTCCTCACGTATTTTAGCTTGTTCCTCACGTACTTTAGCTCTCTCCTCACAATCAAGTCTATCATGCTCTCTTTCTCTTTCTAACTGTCTTTCTTCTCTCTCAATTCTTTCCTTCTCCATTCTTTCCTGGATCTTAGCACTAATGAAAACTTCCAAATTTTTTCCCGTTATTCCTAACTTACTCCCAGCGCTCATCCAAAACTGGTATTCCTCCATATTTGCAAAGAATAACTTAAACTGCAAGGGGAAAATGAAACGGATATATCAAAGAAAACAGATGGTTCAATTCCTGCTCAGCTCAAACTGTAAATAAATCGGAGGGTTCGATTCCTGTTTTGATTAAACAGTATGTGTGAATGAAAACGGAGGGTTCTATGCCGGCTCCTAGCAAACAGTAAGTAGAAAGGGGTCCCTTGACCATCCAATCTTCTCACCAACAAAAAAAGATCAAGAGTGTCCTACAACAGTTCCCTTGATATAATAAATAGAGCTCAATGAAACAACTTGTCACTGGAAAATCTCGGGTCCCTAGAGTCTATTCCTCCAAATCGTTTCAAGCTCAAAAATAAAGGTGACAGAATTAACTAGTATATCCTGCCTTGACTTGACTTACAATAAATTGAGACTATAACAATCACCAAATCTTTTAAATACCTGTACTGTAGTCCTACCATAGAGAATGATTACTTATGGCTGGTGGTAACCGTCTGTGGTATGCGGCGTTGAAGTTTCAATGATAGATTCGAGATGGAGTTGAATCTTGATTCAGTCGAGTTGATCCTGACAAGGTCGCCACTTGTGAAGGCTTACTCAGCCCTGTAACAACTTCAGACAGTATTACCAAGGCTGGCTCCTCCTCAGGAAAATTAATGAATAGAAAAAGAAATAATTCACAAAGATAAACACTTTATTATTTAGTAATGCAAAGATAAAACGTTGAAAAATGAAAGTGTATCCTACTTGAAAGAAAAATGAGAAATGAAATGAAAAACTGACATTTGAATTCAACGCTAATATGTACAGTTATACTGGGGTGTCTGGTGGAGGTTGACACCGTCTTGTAGAAATTGTAGCCGTTGCTGATGATGTGGGGGGGGGGGGTCACAGGTGTTGAGTGACAACTCAACGACTAGTTCTTCACAGAGTCTATAGCCTTGAATTGTCAGTCGAGATGACAGGAACGCAGGTTCTTTACCACTACAAAGATGAGGGGTAGTGTCCTGTACAATTAATCAGGTAGTTAGATAATGAAGTGACGTCCCAAGACTGGTTTCAGTCTGTCTCCTTCAACACTTCTCGTTGGTTGGCAGGTGACCCGATCTGTCATTCCAAGCTGGAAAGAGAGACAGGTTACCCACTGCTTAAGAAATCACTCTCCATGATAAGTGCATTTAAAAGTCTCATGTGGAGCTTAAAACTGAAAGGACTAAGTTTATTATTGGTCAAAAGTGAAGCTTTCATCCAATATCCACTAGAATAGGAGCAGCGGCTTTTACTTACAGTTGTGCTGGGAGCTGTGAGTCGAGTGATTACTGTTTGGCCGGAGCCCCACACGTCACCTTTCGGGGTGGGGAGAAAGGGGAGGGACAGCGGGAGCTAGACTGACACTATCTTAACAAGCAGCCGACAATCAAACTATCGTTACCATATACTCGCTCGCTACTCCTATCTGTTGAACTTTTACGTCACAATCTCAGCAATAACTGACTCTAGTAATTTGCCTACAATTGAGGTCAGGCTTATTGGACGATAATTTGACGGTAACGACTTGTCCGCTGCTTTAAAAATAGGAATTACATTAGCCATTTTCCACATATCAGACACTATACCTGTTTGAAGAGATAAATTAAAAATATTGGTTAATGGTTCACAGAGTTCCATTTTGCATTCCTTAAGAACCCTTGAAAAAAAACTCATCAGGACCCGGCGACTTATTTTGCTTCAGTCTGTCTATCTGCTTCACAACCATTTCACTAGTGACTGTGATGTTACATAATTTATCTTCTTCAGGCCTATCATAAATATTAATTACTTGAATATTGTTAGTGTCTTCCTGTGTAAAAACTGAAAAAAAATAATTGTTTAAAATCGAGACATTTCATTCTCTTTGTCAGTAAGATGCCCATAGTTATTTTTAAGGGGACCTGTCTTATCTCTAACTTTTGTTCTATAGACCTGGAAAAAACTTTTTGGGTTAGTTTTAGAATCCCTAGCAACTTTAATTTCATAGTCCCTTTTAGCTTTTCTTATCCCCTTTTTAATATCCCTGTTAATGTCAATATATTGATTAATAAGATGACCCTCACCTCTTTTGATACGCCTATAAATTCCCTTCTTATGCCCTAGTTGATATTTCAGCCTATTATTCGTCCATTTTGGGTCATTTCTATTTGATCTAATTTCTTTATACGGGATAAACGTTCTTTGAGCAGCATGTATAGTGTTCAGAAAACTGTCATATTGATAGCTCTCTTCGTTACCCCAGTCAACAGACGATAAGTGTTCTCTAAGCCCATCGTAATCTGCTAAGCGAAAATCTGGGACTGTTACTGAGTTATCCCTACTATCATACTTCCATTCAATGCTAAATGTAATTGATTTGTGGTCTCTACCACCCAGTTCCTCTGAAATTTCTAAATTATTGACAAGGGATTCATTGTTTGCCATAACTAAGTCAAGCAGGTTATTTCCCCTTGTAGGTTCTGCCACAAACTGCTTCAAAAAACAATCCTGAACTACTTCTAAGAAGTCGTATGATTCTAAATTCCCAGTCAAGAAATTCCAATCAATATGACTAAAGTTAAAGTCTCCTAGAATTACTACATTATCGTGCCTTGTGGCCTTAACAATTTCCTCCCATAGTAGTCTCCCTTGGTCCCTATCTAAGTTTGGGGGACGGTATATCACACCTAAAATCAATTTTTCATGCCCCTCTGAAAATTCTATCCATACAGACTCTGTATGTGTTACTTTAGACTTAATACCCGTTTTTATGAAACAGTCCAAGCGATCTCGGACATACAATGCCACCCCACCCCCCTTCCCGATACTTCTATCTACTTGGAACAATTTAAAACCCTGAATGTGACATTCTGCAGGCATGTCCCGACTTTTTTAATTAAACCACTTCTCAGTTATGGCAAATACATCAATGTTTCGTGCACTAGCAACTAATCTCAATTCGTCCATCTTATTCCTAGCACTACGGCTATTAGCATAATATACATTGAAAGACTCTCCTTTCTCTTTACCCTTCCTGCTCATTTCTGTTTTTCTACTAAACCTATTACTGTCCTTATCACCTAGTGTCACTGGCTTTTCAATATCTACCTCGTTCTGCTTATTACTAGTTCCCCTAGAACTCATAATATTTCTACACTGGGACTTCACTGTTTTCCTGCCAAAACCCATACCACTAACTATTCCTAGTTTAAAGTCCTAACAGCTCCCTCCACTGCAGTTGCCAGTGCCCCACCCCAGACCTAGGTAAGTGAACCCCATCCCTGGCATACATGTCATTTCTGCCATAGAAGAGGTCCCAGTTGTCAATGAATGTTACTGCATTTTCCTTACAGTATTTGTCCAGCCAGCAATTGACACCAATTGCCCTAGACAACCATTCATTTCCAACTCCTCTCCTTGGCAAAATGCCACATATGACAGGGTTCCCACCCTTCCTCCTAATTATTTCTATTGCTCACCTATACCTGCTAATCAGGTCCTCACTCCTACATCTGCCAACATCGTTGCCTCCAGCACTGAGACAGATAATAGGATTGCTCCCATTACCTCTCATGATGTCATCCAGACGGCTAACAATATCCTCCATCCCAGCACCCAGAAAGCAAACCCTCTGTCTCCTGCTCCTGTCCTTCAAGGATTAGAATGCAAACGGACGAGGATCAGAAAAGACTGCAATGATATCTGGACAGACTGCAAGCCTGGTCCAACAATTTTCTCCTGGAGTTTAACTCCACCAGGTGCAAAGGCATGAAGACTAGGGAATGTCAAAGAAGATCGCAGACGGAGTACATGCTAGGGTGGGGGGGGAGGCTGCACACCTTACTCAAGGCAAAGGATTTTTGTGTTAGTATCATACAAAGCACATCTGAGGCGCACATCATCCAAATAACTGCTGCAGCTTATGGGCGGCTGGCAAACCCAAGAATAGCATATCGTCACCTGAGTAAGGAATCATTCAAGAGTGAAGCACCAGTATGAAATCCACACCTGGATAGACACGTTAAGAAATAAGAGAAAATGCAAAGGTTTGCAACAAGATTAATCCTGGAACTATGGGGTATGTCTTAGGAGGAGAGGTTAAGGGAACTCAATCTGACGACAGTGGAAGACAGGATGGATTAGGTGGGACAACATAACATATATAATAGTGAGAGAATTTGACGAAGTGGATAGTGAGAGAATGTGTGAAATATAAGACAGCAACAAGAGGTTTCAAGTGGAAGTTGAAGACTCAGATGAGTCACAGGGATGTTAGTAAGTATTTGTTCAGTCACAGGGATGTTAGAAAGTATTTGTTCAGTCACAGGGATGTTAGAAAGTATTTGTTCAGTCACAGGGATGTTAGAAAGTATTTGTTCAGTCACAGGGATGTTAGAAAGTATTTGTTCAGTCACAGGGATGTTAGAAAGTATTTGTTCAGTCAAAGGAATGTTAGAAAGCATTTGTTCAGTCACAGGGATGTTAGAAAGTATTTGTTCAGTCACAGGGATGTTAGTAAGTATTTGTTCAGTCACAGGGATGTTAGAAAGTATTTGTTCAGTCACAGGGATGTTAGAAAGTATTTGTTCAGTCATAGAGTTGTCGGGAAGTGGAACTAACTGGAGAGTGATATAGTGGAGGCAGGATCCATACATAGCTTTAAGAAAAGATATAATAAACCTCTTGGAGAAGGGAGAGAGTGGACCTAGTAACGACCAGCAAAGAGGAGGGGCTAAGAGCTACGACTCGACCTCTGCAACCACAAATAAGTAAGTACACATAGGTAAGCATACACGCATGCACAGACAGGAGCTGGGATTCGGCCCCTGCAACCACAGCTAGGTAAGTTCACAGACACACACAGACAGACATAGACACAGACACAGACACAGACAGACAGACACACACACACACACACACACACAAACACACACACACACACACACACATTCTGAGCTGCAATGTCATTGCTTTTAATAGATTGTTTAATCTTACTCTCCTTTTTCCCAGTGTTTGAAAAAAAATATTTTGAGAGCAACGTACGATACTTAACAAAGTAATGTATAAATGTTTCTCTATGGAGCCACGTAAAAACTGAGCTTCGTATCAACTAACATTCTGGGTAAAGCGGCTTATCACATCCACTATCGTATTTCCCTCTCCATTTTTCCCTGTCATGACTAAAGCCAGTCTAGAATATGAATTAAAAGATTGTATGAGCAGGTGAGAGCAGAGAAAAAAGTATTACTCTGTGGATCAAAGGGAATAAGCGAGCCAACAATTTGTGTTGATAAGAGAAACTTGGTGCATTTCCTATTAAAAGGATCGTGAGTGGATCAGATAGCACAACAAAGTTATGTTAGATCTGATAACATAAATATATGTTGTTCCATGTGCTGCAACTGGCTGTATGTGTTTTAGTTCTCCTAAATCAGTTTCCCTAGAGTGTCCTTCGCGTATCTTTCATTAAATATTTTTTGAAGGACGTGAATATTTCTCCTATTTTGAAATATTCACCGATTTAGAGAGAAATATAACTCAGTACATTGAGTTGTTGTCAGATACAAAGATCAAAGACAATGGTTGGAACTTTGTGTGTATCAGCCAGGCTAACACTGATTAATAGAGTATGCTGGACACTAGTGATCAATGAACGTACATGAAAAATGAACAAGAGTGAAAAGGGAAAAGGGGTTCACCCTGGACACGAGAGAAAAAACATCGATCAAGAGGACTTACTGACCACGAGTGAACATAGAACAAAGTGCACGCTGAACAAGATTGAAAACCGAGAAAGAACACTGAACTAGTGTAATAACTAAAGAAGAACGATCAGTAAGGAATACTGAACAGTGGGTAAGAGTGAACATGTGTATTACAAACACTGGTGGGCAAGAGTGAACATGATGTGTATTGCAAACATTGGTGGGCAAGAGTGAACATGATGCGTATTACAAACACTGGTGGGCAAGAGTGAACATGATGTGTATTACAAACACTGGTGGGCAAGTATGAACATGATGTGTATTACAAACACTGGAGGGCAAGAGTGAACATGATGCGTATTACAAACACTGGTGGGGAAGAGTGAACATGATGTGTATTACAAACACTGGTGGGCAAGTATGAACATGATGTGTATTACAAACACTGGAGGGCAAGAGTGAACATGATGTGTATTACAAACACTGGTGGGCAAGAGTGAACATGATGTGTATTACAAACACTGGAGGGCAACAGTGAACATGTGAATTACAAACACTGGTGGGCAAGAGTGAACATGATGTGTATTACAAACACTGGTGGGCAAGAGTGAACATGATGTGTATTACAAACACTGGTGGGCAAGAGTGAACATGATATGTATTACAAACACTGGAGGGCAAGAGTGAACATGATGTGTATTACAAACACTGGAGGGCAAGAGTGAACATGATGTGTATTACAAACACTGGAGGGCAAGAGTGAACATGATGCGTATTACAAACACTGGTGGGGAAGAGTGAACATGATGTGTATTACAAACACTGGTGGGCAAGTATCAACATGATGTGTATTACAAACACTGGTGGGCAAGAGTGAACATGATGTGTATTACAAACACTGGTGGGCAAGAGTGAACATGATGTGTATTACAAACACTGGAGGGCAAGAGTGAACATGATGTGTATTACAAACACTGGAGGGCAAGAGTGAACATGATGTGTATTACAAACACTGGAGGGCAAGAGTGAACATGATGCGATTACAACACGGGGGGAAAAGGGGAACAGTGTTAATTTCAAACACTAGGGGAAAAAAGTGAAATGATGATTACAAAAACTGGAGGGCAAAAGGGATCATGATGTGATTTCAAACATGGTGGGCAAATGAACATGATGTTTTAAAACAGGGGGCAAGATGCTGATTGTATTACAAACATGGTGGCAAAAGTAACAGAGTGTATTTCAAACAATGTGGGCAAGAGTGAACATGATGTGTATTAAAAACACTGGGGGGCAAGAGTAAAAATGAGTTATTTCAAACCGGAGGGGAAGAGTGAAAAATATGCTTATTCAAAAACGTGGGGAAGAGGAAAAATATGTGTATTACAAAAACTAAGGGAAAGAGTGAACATGATGCGTATTAAAAAACGAGGGCAAGAGGGATCAGATGTGATTACAAACACGGGGGGCAAAGTGAACATGATGTGTATTACAACACTGGAGGGCAAGAGTGAACAGATGTGTTTTACAACACTGGGGGCAAGTATGAACTATGGTATTTCAAAGACTGGGGGAAAAGTGAACATGAGTTATTTCAAACACTGGTGGGGAAGAGTGAACATGATCGTATTTCAAACACTGGGGGCAAAAAGTGAAAATGTGTGTATTACAAACACTGGGGGTCAAGGTGAACATATGTTATTACAAACACTGGAGGGAAGAGTGAAAATGATGGTATTACAAACCCTGGGGGCAAGAGTGAACATAATTTATTACAAACACTGTGGCAAGAGTGAACATGATGTGTATTACAAACACGGGGCAAAGGAATATATGTGTATTTCAAACACTGGTGGGCAAGATGAAAATGTGTGTATTACAAACACTGGGGGGCAAGATGAACATATGTGTATTTCAACACGGTGGGCAAGAGGAAAAGTGGGATTACAAAAAGGTGGGCAAGATGAACATGATGTGTATAAAAACACTGGGGGGCAAGTTAACAGATGTGTATTACAAACATGGAGGGGAAGAGTGAACAGATGGTATTCAACACTGGGGGGGCAAGAGTGAACAGATTTTTAAAAAAAAAAAAAGGGGAAGGTTTTTGGGGGAAAAAAAATTTTTTTTAAAAAAAGGGGGGGGAAAAAAAGGGGGGGGGAAAAAGGGGGGAAAAAAAGGGGGGGAAAAAAAAAAAGGGGTTTAAAAAAAAAAAAAACCCCCCTTGGAAAAAAATTTTTGGAAAAAAAGGGGGGGTTTAAAATAGGGGGAAAAAAAGGGGGGGAAAAAAAATTTTTTAAAAAAGGGGTTGGAAAAAAGGGGAACGGGGGGGGAAAAAAATTGAAAAAGGGGAAAAAAAGGGGGGGGGTTTAAAAAAAAAGGGGGGGAAAAAAAAAAATTTTTTGGGGGGGGAAAAGGTTTTAAAAAATTTTGGGGGGGGGGGGTTTTTTTTTTTTTTTAAAAAAAAATTAAAAAAGGGGGTTTTCCCCGGGGGAAAAAATTTTTTTTTTAAAAAAATTTTTTAAAAAAAAAGGGGGAAAAAATTGGGGAAAAAAGGGGGGAAAAAAAGGGGGGGCCCCCGGGGGGGAAAAAAAATGGGGGGAAAAAAAAAACCCTTTTAAAAATTTTAAAAAAAGGGGGGGGGAAAAAAAGGGGGAACAAAAAAAAAGGGGTTTAAAAAAGGGGGAAAAAAAGGGGGGGGAAAAAAATTTTGGGGGTTTAAAAAAAGGGGGGAAAAAAAAAGGGGGAAATTAAAAAAGGGGGAAAAAAAGGGGGGGGGGGGGAAAAAAACCCCGGGGAAAAAACCCGGGGGGGGGGTTGGGAAAAAAAGGGGGGAAAAAAAAAAGGGGGGGTTTTTTTAAAAAAAAAAAGGGGGGGTTTTTTAAAAAATTTAAAAAAGGGGGGAAAAGGTTTTTTTTAAAAAAGGGGAAAGGGTGAAAAAAAAAAAGGGGGGGGAAAAAAGGTTTTTTTAAAAAGGGGGGAAAAAAAAAAAAAAAGGGGAGGGGGGGGTTTTAAAATTAAAAAAAAAAGGGGGTTTTTTTTTTGGGGGGGGAAAAAAAAATTTTTTAAAAAAAAAGGGGGGGGTTTAAAATTTTAAAAAATTTTAAAAAGGGTTTTTTTTTTTAAAAAAAAGGTTTTTTTAAAAAAAAAAGGGGGGGGAAAAAATTTTAAAAAAAAGGGGGAATCGGGGGGGGGGAAAAAAAAAAAGGGGGAAAAAAAGGGGGGAAAAAACCGGGGGGGGGGGAAAAAAAGGGGGGGGAAAACCGGGGGAAAAAAAAGGGGGGGGGCCCGGGGTTTTAATTAAAAAAAAAAAAAAAGGGGGGGGGTTTAAAAAAATTTTGGGGGGAAAGGGAAAATTTTTTTTAAAAACCGGGGGGAAAAAAAAAAATTTGTTTTTCCCCCCGGGGAAAAAAAAAAATTTTTTTAAAAACCCCTTTGGGGGGGGGGAAAAAAAAAAACCCCGGGGGAAAAGGGGAAAAATTTTTTTTTTTTTTGGGGGGGGGAAAAAAAATTTTTTAAAAAAAAGGGGGGAATTTTTTGGGGGGGGAAAAAAAAAAAAAATTTTTTAAAAAAAAGGGGGGAAAAAGGGGGGGAAAAAATTTTTAAAAAAAAGGGGGGGGAAAAAAAAAAGGGGGAAAAAAAAAAGGGTTTTAAAAAAAAAAAGGGGGAAAAGGGTTTTTTAAAAAAAGGGGGAAAGAAAAAAAAAAGGGGGGGGGGGGAAAAGGGAAAAAAAATTTGGGGGAAAAAAAAGGTTTACAAAAAAAAAAAAAAAAAAGGGGGGAAAACCAAAAAGGGGGGAAAAAAAAAAAAAAAAGGGGGGTTTTAAAAAATTTTTTTAAAAATTGGGGGGGAAAAAAAAAAGGGGGGAAAAAAAAAAAGGGGTGAAAAATTTTCCAAAAAGGGGCCTTTTTTTTAAAAAAAAAAAAATTTTCCAAAAAAAAAAAAAAAAAATTTTTTTTTTTTGGGGGGGAAAAATTTTTTAAATTAAAAAAGGGGGGAAAAAAATTTTAAAAAAAAAGGGGGAAAAATTTTTTTTAAAAATTTGGGGGGGGGGGGGAAAAAAAAAATTTTAAAAAAATTTTTTTTAAAAAACCCCGGGGGGAAAGGGTGAACATGATGTGTTTAAAAAAGGGGGGGGGGGGAAAAAAAAAAAAAATTTGGGGGGAAAAAGGGAAAAAAAACCTGGGGAAAAAAAAAAAAACAGGGGGGAATTAAAAAGGGGGGGAAAAAAAAGGGGGGGGAAAAAAAAAAGGGGGGAAAAAAAAAAAGGGGTGGGAAAAAATTGGGGGAAAAAAAAAGGGGGGTTTTTTTTTTAAATTAAAAAAGGGGGGAAAAAAAAAAAAAAAATTTTTTAAAATTTTTAAAAAAAGGGGGGAAAAAAAGGGGGGAAAAAAAAAAAAGGGAAGGAAAAACCCCCGGGGGGAAAAAAAGGGGGGGGGAAAAAAAAAAGGGGGTTTAAAACGGGGGAAAAAAAAAAAAAAGGGGGGGGAAAAAATTTATTGGGGGGGGGGGGGTTTTGAAAAATTTTAAAAAAAGGGGGGAAAATTTTTTTTTAAAAAAAAAAAGGGGGGCCCAAATTTTTTTAAAAAAAGGGGGGCAGAGGGAAAAAAGGGGGGGAAAAGGGGGGGTTTTAAAAAAAAAAAGGGGGGGGAAATTGGAAATTTTTTAAAACCGGGGGAAAAAAAAGGGGGTTTTAAAAAAAAAAGGGGGGGGGGTTTTTTTTTCCCCCAAAGGGAAAAAAAAAGGGGAAAAAAAAAAGGGGGGGTTTTTTTTTTTTTTTAAATTTTTAAAAGGGGGTTAAAAAAAAAAAAATTTTTTTTAAAAGGGGGAAAAAATTTTTTTTCCCCCCCTTTTTAAAAAAATTTTTTAAAAAAGGGGGGTTTTTTTTTTTTAAAAAAAAATTTTTAAAAAAAATTTTTTTTAAAAAAAAAAATTAATTTTTAAAATTTTTAAAAAATTTCCTTTTTTTAAAAAATTTTTAAAAAAAAAATTTTTTTAAAAAAATTTTTTTTTTTTTAAAAAAAAAATTTTTAAAAAAAAATTTTTTAAAAAATTTTAAAAAAAATTTTTTTAAAAAATTTTTAAAAAAAATTTTTTTAAAAAGGGGGGAAATTTTTTTGGGGGGTTTTTGGGGGGGGGGGGGTTTTTTAAAAAAAGGGGGGGCCAAAAATTTTTTTAAAAAAAAAAAAAAAAAAAAAAGGGGGAAAAAAAGGGGAAAAAAAAAAAAAACCCCAAAAAAAAAAAAAGGGGGTTTTTTAAAAAATTTTTTAAAAAAACCCCCAAAAAAATTAAATTTTTTTTTTTTTTTTTTAAAAAATTTTTTTAAAAAAAAAAAAAGGGGGGTTTTTAAATTTTTTAAAAAAATTTTTTAAATTTTTTTTTTTAAAAAAATTTTAAAAAAAAAATATAAAAATTTTTTTAAAATTTTTTAATAAAAAAAAAAATTTTAAAAAAAATTTTTTTTTTTTTTTTTAAAAAATTTAAAAAAAAAAAAAAAAAAATTTAAACCTTTTTTTTTAAAAGGAAAAAAAAAAAACCCAAAAAAAATTTCCCTTTTTTTTTTTTTTTTTTAAAACAAAAGGTTTTTTTTAAAAAAAAAGGGGGGGTTTTTTTTTTTTGGGGGGGGGGGGAAAAAAAAAGGGGGGGGGGTTTTTTTAAAAAAAAATTTTAAAATTTTTAAAAAAATTTTTTTTTTGGGGTTTTGGTTTTTTAAAAAAAAAAATTTTTTTCCTTTTAAAACCCTTTTTTTAAAAGGGGGGGCCCCCCCTTTTTAAAAGTTTTTTTTTTTTAAAAAATCCCCCCCCCCCCCCAAAAACCCCCCCCCCCCCCCCCCCCCCCCCCAAAAAAAAAAAAAAAAATTTTTTTTTTTTTTTAAAAAAAAAATTTTTTTTTTTAAAAAAAAAAAAATTTTTTTTTAAAAAATTTTTTTTTAAAAATTTTAAATTTTTTTTTTTAAAAAATTTTTTAAAAAAAAATTTTTTTTTCCCTTTTTTTTTTAAAAAAAAAAACCTTTTAAAATTTTTTAAAAAAAAAAAAAAAAAAAATTTTTAAATTTTTTTTGGGGGAAAAAAACCCTTTTTTTTAAAATTTTTTAAAATTTGGAAAAAAAAATTTTTAAAAAAAGGGGGGAAAAAAAAAAAAAAAAAAAAAAAAAAAAAAAAAGGGGGGGGGGGGGGGTTTTAAAACCTTGAAGGGGGGGAAATTTTTTTTTGGGGAAAAAAAAAACCCCCCCCCCAAAAAACCGGGGAAAAAAGGGGGTTTGGGTTTTCCCCCGGGGGGGGGGGGGTTTTTGTTTAAAAAGGGGGGAAAAAAAATTTTTTTTAAAAAAAAAAAAAAATTTTTTTAAAAATTTTTTAAAAAATTTAATTTTTTTTAAAAAAAAAAAAAAATTTTTTTTTTTTTTGGGGGGGGGCGGGGAAATTTTTTAAACCCCGGGGGAAAAAAAAGGGAAAATTTTTAAAAAAGGGGAAAAAAATTTAAAAAAAATTTTTGGGGGAAATGAACATGTGGTATTAAAAACCCTGGGGGCAAGATTTAAAACATGTGTGTATTACAAACATTGTGGGAAAAGAGTGAACATGTTTGTGTTTTTAAAAAACTGGGGGCAAGAGGAAACATGATTTTAAATTACAAACATGGAGGGCAAGATTGAACATAAATGAAATTTTAAAACACTGGGGGGAAAGGGGTAAAATGATGTGTATTAAAAACACTTGTGGGAAGCGTGAAATGATGGAATTCCAAAAGGGTGGGAAAGAGTGAACGGGATGTGAAATAAAAACACGGGAAAGGGCTAGAGTAAACAGGGGTATTAAAAAACACGGGGGGGGAAGAGTGAAATGATGCGTTTACAAACACTGGGCAAGAGGAACATGTTTGTGTATTACAAACACTGGGAGGGGCAAGAGTGAACAATTGTGAAACCCCCAAAACTGGGAAGGGAAAGAGTGAAATGATGTGTATTAAAAAACACTGGAGGGAAAGGGTTGAACATGAGGGGTTTTTTTACAAAAACTGGTGGGCAAAAAATTTGAAAATGATGGATTTTTTTAAAAACCCCTGGGGGCAAGATTTGAACATGGTTTTAAAAACCCCTGGGGGGCAAAAAGTAAATTTTTGATTGTGTTAAAACCCCGGGGGAGGGAAAGAGTGAACTTAAATGTTTTTTAAAAACACTTGTGGGAAAGAATGAAAATGATGTGTATTACAAGCAGGGGGGGAAAGGGAAAGTAAACATGATGTGTATTACAAACATGGAGGGAAGATTTGACATGATGTGTTTTTAAAAAACACTGGTGGGAAAAAAGTGAACATGATGGGGTATTAAACCTTGTGGAAAAGAGTGAACATCTTGTGTTTACAAACATGGGGGGGCAAGATTGAACTTGATGTGTTTTTCAAAACTGGAGGGAAAAAAAGTGAACTTTGATGTGTATTCAAAAAAAGGGTGGGTAAAGTGAACATGATGTGTTTAAAAACACTGGTGGGAAAGATTAAAACATGATGAGTTTTAAAAAAACACTGGGGGGGCAAAATTTTAACATGTTGTGTTTACAAAACGGGGGAGGGAAAAAGTGAAATGATGTGTTTAAAACTTTTGGGGGTTTGAGGGGTTTGTGTGTATTACAAACACGGGGTGGGCAAGCTGGTGAAATGATGTTTTTTTTACAAACACTGGAGGGCAAGAGTGGGGAATGATGTATTTTTACAATCACTGGTGGGCAAGAGTAAAAACTGATGTGTTTTCCCAAAAAATTGGGGGGAAAGGGGTTTTGATGTGTATTACAAACACTGGTGGGAAAGGAGTGAACATGGGGGTGTATTACAAAACACTGGGGGAAAGAGTGAACCGATTTTGTTTTTCCCAAAACTGGGGGGGGAAAGGGAAGTGAAATGTAGGGTTTTAAAAAAAACCATGGAGGGAAAAGAGTGAACTTTAAATTTTGTTTATTAAACTGGTTGGCAAGTTGAACATAAATGTGTATTACAAATATGGTGGGCAAAAAGTGAACATGATGTTATTACAAACACTGGGGGGAAAGAGGTAAAAACATGAGTGTATTAAAAAACCATGGAGGGCAAGAGGTGAACATGATGCGTATTACAAACACGGGGGGGAAAGATTAAAACTTTGATGGGGATTAAAAAGGGAAAGGGAAGTTTTGAGAATGTTGTTTTTTAAAACCCCACTGGGGGGAAGAGTAAAACATGTGGGGTTTTTACAAAATTGTGGGCAAAAAGGGTGAACAGATGTGTATTAAAAACCAGGGTTTGGGCAAGAGTGAACAGTTTGTGTATTAAAAAACATTTTGTGGGCAAGAGGGAACTTTATGTGTATTACAAACATGGTGGGCAAAAGGAAAGAGGGTTTTATTACAAAAACTGGGGGGCCCGAGTAACATGATATTAATTACAAACACTGATGGGCAGGAGGAAACCCTGAGGTATTACAAACCTGGGGGGGTAGAGTGAACATGGGGTGTATTAAAACCCTGGGGGGGCAAGATTTGAAAACCTGTGTTTTAAAACACGGAGGGCTAGAGTGAACATGGGATTACAAACACTGGGGGAAGGGAGGATTTTGATGGGTATTCCAAAAAGGGAAAGGGGTGAACATGTGTGTATTAAAACACTGGGGGCAAAAAAGTGAACGGGATGGTATTACAAACACGGGAGGGCAAGAGTGAACTTGATGTGTATTAAAACACTGGGGGCAAGAGTGAAAGGGATGTGTATTACAAAACAGGGTGGGCAAGAAGTAAAAATGATGAGTATTAAAAAACCCTGGAGGGAAAGATTTAACATGTTTTTATTACAAACACTGGGAGGGAAAGAGTGAACATTAATGTGTGTTAAAAACATGGAGGGAAAAGAGTGAACACGATGTGTTTTACAAAATTGTGGGTAAGAATGAACATAAATGTGTTTTACAAGCATGGTGGGAAAGGATTAAAACTGATGTGTTTTTACAAACACTGGAGGGAAAAAGAAAAACCCTGATGTGTTTTTAAAAACATGGTGGGCAAGATTGAACTTGATGTGTATTACAAAAAAATTGGGTGGACAAGGTGAATAATGTGTTTAAAACATTTGTTGGGCAAGGGGTGAACATGATGGGGTATTAAAAACACTGGAGGGGAAAAAGGGGAAAAAGGGTGTGTTTTAAACAAACACTGGTGGGCAAGAGTGCCATGATGTGTTTTTTAAAAACCCTGGTGGGCAAGAGAAAAACCTGATGATTTAATTACAAACATGGGGGGGGAAGAGTAAAAAATGATGTGTTTTAAACAAACAGGGAGGGCAAATTTGAAAAGATGTGTATTAAAACATTGGGGGTAAGGGGAAAACATGATGTGTTTAAAAAAAACAGGTGGGCAAGGGGAAACATGATGTGTATTAAAAAACAGGGAAAGGGAAAGAGTGAGAATGATGGGTTTTTACAATACGGGTGGGAAAGAGTGAAATGGTGTATTACAAACATTGGGGGGAAGAGTGAACATGATTTTGTATTACAAACAGGGGGGCAAGAGGGGGCCCTGATGTTTATTAAAAATGGGGGCCCGGAGTAAACCTAAATGTGAAATTACAAAACTTGGGGGGAAGAGGAACATGGAATGATTAAAAACACTGGGGGAAGGGGTAAAACATAAAGTGTTATTTTAACATTGGTTGGAAGTAGGGAAATGATGTGTATTAAAAAATTACTGGGGGGAAAGATTTTTAAAATGATGTTATTACAAAAAAAGGGGTGGGCAAGATTTAAAACATGATGGTTTTTAAACAAACATGGGGGCAGAGTGAACAGATGGTATTAAAAACACTGGAGGGCAAGATTGATCATGAGGGTGAAATTAAAACACTGGTGGGCAAGTGTGAAATGTTGGGGTATTACAAAAAACTGGAGGGCAAGGGTAAACTGATGTGTATTAAAAAAATGGGGGGAAAAAGAGTAAACATGATGTGTATTCAAACACTGGGGGCAAGAGTGAAAATGTTGTTTTTTTAAAAAAACCTGGAGGGCAAGAGTAAAACATGAAATGTATTACAAAATGGAGGGCAAGGGAAAACTTGATTTTGAATTAAAACCCCCTGGGGGAAAGGGGTGAACATGATGTGTTTTAAAAAACATTGGGGGGGAAAAGGGTGAAAAAGTTGGTATTAAAAAAACACTGGGGGGCCAAGAATGGGGAATAGCGTTTTAAAAAACCTGGGGGGGGGGGCCAAGAGTAAAACTGTTTGTGTATTCCCAAACATGGGGGGCCAAGATTGAACATGTATGTTTTTTCAAACACTGGGGGGCAAAAAATTGAAATGATGGTATTAAAACCCATGGGGGGAAGTATGAACATTGATGTGTATTACAAACATTGGAGGGAAAAGATTTAAAATGAGGTTTATTACAAACACTGGTGGGCAAAAAGGTAAAAACATAAAGGTTTTTAAAAACATGGTGGGCAAAAAGTAAACAGGGGATGTTTTTTAAAAACATGGTGGGAAAAGAGTGAACAAAAATTTTGTATTAAAAACCCCTTGGGGGGAAAAGGATGGTGAAAAATGATGTGTTTACAAACATGGGGGGAAAAAGGAAAAATTGATGTGTATTACAAACACTGGGGGCAAGAGGAAAATAAAGTGTATTAAAAAACACTGGTGGGCAAGAGTGAACATGTTGTGTATTAAAGCATGGTGGGAAAGGTAAATCAGGAGGGTGTATTAAAAACATGGTGGGAAAAATAGTAAACCATGAGGGGTTTTTACAAACACGGGAAGGGCAAAAAGGTGAACATGTTGTGTATTCCCAAACTTTGGAGGGAAAAAGAGTGAACATGATGTGTATTACAAACACTTGGGGGGTAAGATTTTGAACTTGTGGTTTTAAAAAAACCCCTGGGGGGGCAAGAGTGAACATGATGTGTATTCAAAACATGGGGGGGAAAAAATTTGAACATAAAGGTGTATTACAAAAAATTTTTGGGCAAGAGTAAAACATGATGTGTTTTAAACAAAACTGGGGGGCCCGGGATTTGAAAAAAGGGGGTTTGTTTCAAACATGGGGGAAAAAGAGTGAACCTGATGGTATTACAAAATTTGGTGGGAAAGGAGTAAAACATGATATGTTTAAAAAACCACTGGGGGCAAGAGGAAATGATGTGAAATTATTAACAATGGTTGGCAAGTATGAACTGATGTGTTTTCAAACGGGGAGGGAAAGGATTTTAAACCCGGTGCTTATTAAAAAACAGGGGGTTGGGCAAGAGTGAACAGGATGTGTATTACAAAAGGGAGGGGCAAAAAAGTAAAACATGATGGTATTCCCAAAAACTGGGGGAAAGAGAAAACATGATGTTTTAAAAAAACCCACGGGGAGGGAAGATTGACATGATGTTTTTTCAAAACGGGGGGGGCAAATTGTAAAATTGATGTGAATTCCAAACATGGTGGGCAAGAGTGAACGATGTGTATTACAAACACGGTGGGAAGAGTGAACATGATGTGTTTACAAAACGGGGGCAAGAGTAAAAACTTGAAATGTATTACAAACCGGGTTTGGGGAGGAGTGAAAATGATGTGTTTCCAAACCTGGTGGGTTTAGGGGGGAAATTTGTGTGTATTACAAACATGGAGGGCAAGAGTGAACATGATTTTGTTTTCCCAAAATGGGGGAAGGTAAACAGGGGGTTATTAAAAAAATGGAGGGCAAAAAGGTAAAAGGGAGGGCGTATTAAAAAACCCCGAGGGCAAGAGTGAACTTTATGTGTTTTACAAAACCACTGGGGGGCCCAAGAGGGAACATGATGTGTATTAAAAAACACTGGGGGGAAGAGTAAAACATTTTGTTACAAACACTGGGGGGAAGAGTGAACATGATTGTATTACAAACACTGGTGGGCAAGGGGTGAAAAAGATGAGTTTTAAAAAACCCTGGGGGAAAAGAGTAAACATGTGTATTACAAACACTGGAGGGCAAGAGTGAACAGGGATTTTGGGTTACAAACATGGAGGGAAAGGGAGTGAACACGATGTTTTTTTAAAAAACACTTTTTGGGAAAGGGAATGAAAGGGATGTGTATTACAAGCAGGTTGGGCAAGAGTGAACATAATGTGAAATTAAAAAACACTGGGGGGCAAAAAGTGGCATGTTTGTCCCTTCAAAAACATGGTGGGAAGAGTGAACGGGTGTGTATTAAAAAACACTTGTGGACAAGAGTAAAAAAAATCATGTGTTTTTCAAACACTGGTGGGCAAAAAGTAAAAATTGATGTTTTTTACAAACACGGAGGGGAAGAGTGAAAAATGAGGGTGTATTACAAACATGGGGGGAAAGGGGGAAACCCGGATGTGTTTTAAAAACACTGGTGGGCAAGAGTAAACATGATGGTTTTTACAAACACTGGGGGGGAAGAGTGAAATGATGTGTTTTACAAAAAACTGGGAGGTCAAAAAAGGTGAACATGGGTTTAAAAACACTTGGGGGTTTTAAGGTAAACTTGGGTGTATTAAAAAACACTGGTGGGCAAAAAGTAAACATGATGTGTATTAAAAAACCCCGGAGGGAAGAGGGGAAAAGGAGTGAAATTACAATCACTGGGGGGCCAAGATTAAAACATGATGTGTTTTAAAAAAATTTTTGGTGGGAAAGATTGAACAGGGATGTGTTTTTAAAAACCAGGGTTTGGGGCCAAAAAGTTGAACATGTGTGTATTCAATCACTGGGGGGCACGGGGAAGGAGGTTATTAAAAAACCCCTGGGGGGCAAAAAGGTGAACAGGGATTTGTATTAAAAAACATGGATTGCGGGGTGGAACAGATGTGTATTTTTAAAACATGGTTGGAAGTATAAACTGGGTGTATTCCCAAATTTATGGTGGGAAGAGTAAACATGTGCTTTTAAAACACTGGTGGGCAAGGTGAAAAATGATGTGTTTTTACCCCCCACTGGAGGGCAAAAAGTGAAAAAGATGCGTATTAAAAACCCATTTTGGGAAAAAGAGGGATCTTAAAGGTGTATTACAAACACTGGTGGGCAAGAGTAAACATGAGTGTATTAAAAAAATTGGGGTGGGCAAAAAGGTGAAAATAAAGTGATTACAAAACTGGAGGGAAAGGGGTAAAACATGATTTTTGTATTACAAAACTGGGGGCAAGAGGGGGAAAAGATGTGAAATTAAAAAACACTGGAGGGAAAAAGGTGAACTTTGATGCGAATTAAAAAACTGGGGGGAAAAAGGTGTTCATGATGTGTATTACAAACACTGGTGGGCAAGAGTGAACATGATGTGTATTAAAAACCCAGGGGGGCAAGAGTGAACATGATGTGTATTAAAAACCCTGGGGGGCAAGAGTGAACATAAATATGAAATTACAAACACTGGGGGGCAAGAGTAAACATAAAGTGTATTACAAACATTTGGGGGGGAAAAGTTTTGAAACTTGATGTGTATTACAAACATTGGGGGCAAGATTTAACTTTGATGTGTAATACAAACACTGGTGGGTAAGGGGAAAACTGTGTGAATTACAAACACTGGGGGCAAAAAGTGAACATGGTGGTATTAAAAACCAACTGGGGGGCAAGGGGGTAAAACATGATGTGTTTTTAAAAACCCCAATTTTTGGGAAAAAAGTGAAAATGTTTGTGTATTAAAAAACATGGTGGGGCAGAGGGGGCCCAGAGGTTTTATTACAAAAAAATGGGGGGGAAAGAGGGGGATGATGTGAAATTTAAAAAACACTGGGGGGAAAAAGGCAAAACCATGTGTATTTAAAAAATTTTTGTGGGCAAGGTGAACATGATGTGTTTTAAAAACCCCTGGTGGGCAAGAGTAAAAACATGATGTGTATTACAAACACGGGAGGGCAAGGGGAAACATGATTTTGTATTACAAAAAAGGGGTGGGCAAGAGTGAACATGTATGTTTTTACAAAAAATGTAAGGCAAAAAGTGAACATGTTTTGTTTTACAAACATGGTGGGAAAAGTATGAACTGATGTGTTTTCAAACACTGGAGTGAAAGATGTGAACATGATGTGTATTCCCAAAACATGGGTGGGAAAGGGAGGTGAACATGAGCGTTTACAAAAAAAGGGGTGGGAAAGGGAGGAATTTTTGATGTGATTAAAAAACCATTTGGAGGGCAAGGGGAAAACTGATCCCGTATTAAAAACACTGGGGGCAAGAGTGTTCATGATGTGTATTACAAAAATGGTGGGCAAGAGTGAACATGATGTTTTATTAAAAAACACTGGAAGGGAAAGAGTGAAAATGATTGATTAAAAACCACGGTGGGCAAGTATGAACTTTTTTGATGTGTTTAAAAAACAGGGAAAGGCAAGGTGAACATGTGGGGGTTTTTACAAACACTGGGGGGGAAAAGAGTGAACTTTGATGCGTTTTAAAAAACCACTAGGGGCAAGAGAAAAATGATGTGTTTTACCAAAAATTTGGGGGCAAAGGAAGGTGAACATGATGCGCATTAAAAACCCATGGAGGGCAAGATTTGATCATAATGGTTTACAAAACTGGGGGGGCACAAAGTAAACATGAGGGTGTATTAAAAAACACTGGGGGAAAAAGTTTTGGAAATGATGGGGTATTTAAAAACATGGGGGGGCGAGTGCCCATAAATGTGTTTTAAAAAAACCACTGGAGGGCAAGGGAACATGATGCGTATTACAAACACTAGTGGGAAAAGAGTGAACATGTGTGTATTAAAAACACTGGGGCAAGAGGGTGAAAATGATTTTGTATTACAAACACTGGAGGGCAAAAAGTGAACATGATGTGTATTGAAACACTGGGGGCAAGAGGAACTGATGGTATTACAAAATTTGGGGGCAAGAGTGAACATGGGGTGTATTAAAAACACTGGGGGCAAGGGTGAACATGATGTGTATTCAAACATGGAGGGAAAGAGTGAAATGATGTGTATTACAAACATGGAGGGAAAAGGTGAACTTTATGTTTTTTTTAAAAACCCTGGTGGGTAAGAGGGAACATAAAAGGGGTTTTTATTACAAAAAATGGCGGGCAAGAAATTTGGAACGTGTGTGTATTAAAACCATGGTGGGCAAGAGTGAAAAATGAGGGCGTATTACAAACAGGGGGAGGGCAAGAGTAAAATGATGTTTTATTACAAACACTGGTGGGCAAGAGGAACAGGGATGTTTTTTTTTTTTTTTTTTATTAAAAACATGGTGGGCAAGAGGGGAACATGATTTTGTTTTACAAAAAATGGTGGGAAAGGGGAAAACACAAAATGTGTTTTTACAAACATGGGGGGCAAGGGGTAAACTTGATGGGTATTACAAACACTGGTGGGCAAGGGGTGAAATGTGGGTATTACAAACATGGGGGGCAAGATTTTTGAACATGAGGGAGAATACAAAACACTGGTGAGAAAGAGTAAAACTTTGGGTGTATTAAAAGCAGGGTTGGGCAAGGGTAAAACATGATGCGAAATTACAAACACTGGTGGGAAAGAGGGGGAAATTTGATGTGTTTTAAAAAACACTGGGGAGGGAAAAAGTGACATGATGTGTATTACAAAATGGAGGGCATGAGTAAAACATGTGTTTTTTTAAACCAAAACCTGGGGGGCAAGAGTCCCATGTTGTGTATTAAAAACACTGGTGGGCAAGGGGGTGAACATAAAAGAGTTTTAAACCAAACATGGAGCGCAAAGGATTTAAACATGGGGTATTAAAAACCCATTGGGGGCAAGAGGGGAACTGATGTGTTTTACAACCTTGGAGGGCAAGAGTAAACCTGTGTGTATCAAAAAACATGGAGGGCAAAGTGAAAATGTGTATTACAAACATGGGGGGCAAGATTGAACATGAAGTGAATACAAAAACTGGGGGGGAAGAGTGAACATGTTGGTATTCCCAAACACTGGAGGGAAAGAGGGCATAAAGGTGTATTACAACCCGGGGTGGGAAAGAGGATCATGATGGGTTTTAAAAAAACATTTTGGGGGAAGGGGTTGAACTGGGTATTACAAACACTGGGGGGCAAGGGGAAACATGATGTGTTTTTACAAACATGGAGGGCAAGATTTAAAACATGAGGGGTTTTTTTTAATTAAAAACACTGGAGGGTTTAGGTGAACAGGGGGTTTTAAAAACACTGGGGGGGGCAAGAAGTAAAATGATGGTATTAAAAACCCGAGGGCAAAAAGTGAAAGGTGTGTATTCCCAAAAAAGGAGGGCAAGAGTAAACCCTGTGTGTATTACAAAAAATGGAGGGAAAGAGTGAAAATGATGTGGTATTAAAACCCCTTTTGGAGGGAAAGGAGGGAAATGATGTGTATTAAAAAACTGGGGGAAAAGAGGGGAACCTGATGATTTTTACAAACCCTGGGGGGGCAAGAGTAAACCCATGGTATTACAAAACCGGGGGGCAAGAGTGAACTTTGATGTGGGTTACAAACACGGAGGGAAAGGGAGTGAACACGATGTGTTTTACAAACACTTGTGGGTAAAAATAAAAACATGATGTGTATTACAAGCACGGTGGGCAAGGTAAACCTGATGTGTATTAAAAAACATGGGGGGAAAGATTTGGAGCAGGATGGTATTACAAACACTGGGGGGCCCAAGAGTGAAAATTGTGTATTAAAAAACACTTGGGGGAAAAGGATTGAACATCATGTGTATTACAAATGGTAGGCAAGGGGTAAAACATGATGTGTTATTACAAACACTGGAGGGGAAAAAGTGCCCCTTGAGGTGTTTTTTACAAAAAATGGGGGGAAAGGAGTAAAATTTTTGTGTTTTAAAAAAATCATGGGGGAAAAAGAGTGAACTTGATGGTATTAAAAACAGGGGAGGGAAGAGTGAAATGATGTGTATTCCCAAACACTGGAGGGAAAGAGTGAACATGATGTGAAATTACAAACACTTGGGGGTTTTAAGAGTGAACATGATGGTTTCCCAAAACACTGGTGGGAAAGGGGTAAACATGTGTGTATTAAAAAACACTGGGGGAAAGGGAAGGGGAGAATGATGTGTATTACAATCACTGGTGGGCAAGAGTGAACATGATGTGTTTTTAAAAAAACACTTGTGGGCAAGAGTGAACATGATGTGTATTAAAAAAACATGGGGGGCAAAAGTAAAACATGATGGTATTTACAAAACTGGGGGGGGAAGGGAGTAAAACCGGGATGGGTATTACAAACCTGGTGGGCAAGAGTAAACCCTGATATGTATTACAAAACTGGGGGAAAAGAGGGAACTATGTGTTTTTATTAACACTGGTTGGAAAGTTTTGAACATGATGGTATTAAAAAATATGGTGGGAAAGGGGTGAACATGATGTTTAAATTACAAACATGGGTGGGCAAGAGTGAACATGATGGTATTACAAAAACTGGAGGGAAAAGGAAGTAAAACAGGGATGGTATTAAAACACGGAGGGAAAAGGGGAAGGTGATCTTTGAGTGTATACAAAAAATGGGGGCAAAGTGAACATGATGTGTTTTAAAAAAACACTGGAGGGAAAGGTAAAATTTATGTGTATTAAAACCCACTGGTGGGAAAAGGAGGGGAACATGAGTGTTTTTAAAAAACATGGAGGGAAAGAGTAAAACATGATGTGTATTAAAAAACCCTGGGGGGGCAAGAGTAAAACTTTTTTTATGTATTCCCAAAACGGGAATGAAAGAGTGAACATGTTGTGTTATTCCCAAAAGGGTTGGGCAAGTTTTAATATTTTTTTAAAAACTTTGGGGGGGCAATTTTTAAACCCCGGAATGTGTAATAAAAAACACTGGGGGAAAAAGGGTTTAAAATGGGGCGTTTAAAAACCCCACTGGTGGGCAAGAGTAAACCCTGGGGGGTATTACAAAATGGAGGGCAAGGGGTGAAACCGGTTGGTATTGAAAAACCATTGGGGGGCCCAAAGAGGTGAACATGAGTGTTTTTACAAACACTTTTGGGAAAGATTTGAACTTTGTGTGTTTTAAAAAAAAACATGGGGGCAAGAGTGAGAATAAAGGTGTTTACAATCAGGGGTGGGCAAGAGTGAACATGATGTTTTATTAAAAACACTTGGGGGGAAAAGAGTGAACATGTGTGTATTCCAAACCCACGGGGTGGGAAACGGTAAAACATGATGTGTATTAAAAAACCCTTGGGGGCAAGGGGTAAAACCTGGTGTTTTTCAAAAACAGGTGGGCAAGAGGGGGAACTTGATTGTATTAAAACACTGGAGGGAAGAGTGAAAAAGGTTTGTGTTTTTTTTAACATTTGGTTTTGGGCAAGATAAATGATGTGTATTAAAATACGGGTGGGAAAGAGTGAAACATGATGCTTATTACAAACACTGGTGGGAAAGGGGGTGAACATGATGTGTTTTTACAAAACACTGGAGGGAAAGGGAGTGAACATGATGGTTTACAAACCTGGGGGGAAAAACAGGATCTGATGTGAATTACAAACACGGGGTGGGCAAAAAGTAAACTTTGATGGTATTACAAAAAAACTGGAGGGAAAAGAGGGGAACTTTGATGTGTATTAAAAACCCGGGGTTTGGGCAAGGTGAAATGATGTGTATTCCCAAACTGGGGGAAGAGTGAACATGATGTGTATTAAAAAAACACTGGAGGGAAAAAGGGGTAAAACACGATATGTATTACAAAAAAACGGGAATGCAAGGGGGAAATGATGTGTTTTTAAAAAACAATGGTGGGCAAGTATAAACATGTTGTGTATTAAAAAACCCTTGGGGGGAAAGCGTAAAAATTTGATGGTAATAAAAACCTGGTGGGCAAAAAAGTAAACTTGATGGTATTAAAAAAAATGGGGGGGAAAAGATTAAACCCAGATGTGTATTCCCAAAAAACTGGGGGGGAAAAAAGGTGAAAAAATGGTGTGTATTAAAACCATTTTGGGGGTTAAGAGGGGAACATGATGTGTATTAAAACACTGGTGGGCAAGGGGTGAACTGATGTGTTTTACAAACATGGGGGGCCCAAGGGGGGAGCATGATGTTTTATTACAAACACTGGGGGGCAAGAGGGGGAGATGATGAAAATTAAAAACCTTGGGGGGCAAGATTGAACAGGGATGTGTATTACAAAAACTGGTGGGCAAGGGGGTTGAACATGATGTGATTACAAAAAAGGGAGGGCAAGAGTGCCCATGATGTGTATTACAAAAATGGTGGGCAAGAGGGAACTTGATATGATTAAAAAACACTGTAAGGCAAGAGTGAACATGATGTGTTTTAAAAAACACTGGGGGGCCCAAGTATGAACATGTTTGGTATTAAAAAACACTGGAGGGCAAGATTTAACTTGATGGGTATTCAAAAACACTGGTGGGCAAGAGTGAAACATGATGCGTATTAAAAAACACTGGTGGGCAAGAGTGAATATAAAGTGTATTAAAAAACCATGGGGGGGAAGGTGAAATGAATTTATTACAAACACTGGAGGGCAAGAGTGATCATGTTGTTTTACAAAAAAAACTGGTGGGGAAGAGTGAAACATGTGTGTATTACAAACACTGGAGGGCAAGAGTGAAAAAGAAGTGTATTAAAAAACCCACTGGGGGGGCAAGAAATAAACATGATGGTTTAAAACACGGGAAAGGGCAAAAAAGTGGAAATGATGTGTATTACAAACACTGGGGGGAAAAAGAGGGGAACAGGGGGCGTATTACAACATAGGGGCCCAAGAGGTAACTTTGATGTGTATTACAAACACTGGAGGGAAAAGATTTGGAAATGTTGCGTATTAAAAACATGGGGGAAAAGGTTGACCCAAAATGTGTATTAAAAAATAGGGTTTGGGCAAAGATTTAAACCTGAGTGTATTAAAAAAACTGGTGGGCAAGAAAGAACTTGATGTTATTACAAAAAAAAAGGGAGGGAAGAGTGACATGATGTGTTTTACAATCAGGGAGGGAAAAAAGTGCTTTGAGGCGATTAAAAACCAAAATGGGCAAGGTGAACATGTGTTTTATTAAAAACCCCTTTGGAGGGAAGAGTGAACATGATGTGTATTAAAAAACCATGGAGGGCAAAAAGTGAAATGTGGTTTTGGGCAAAAAATGGAGGGAAAGGTAAACTTGATCCCCGTTTTAAAAAACACTTGTGGGCAAGAGGAACATGTGTGAAATTCCCAAACCTGGAGGGGAAGAGTGAACAGGATGTGTTTTTAAAAACACTGGGGGGCAAAAAAGGTAAACCCATGATGTGTATTTAAAACACTGGAGGGAAAGATTTGAACATGATGTGTATTACAAACACTTTTGGGTAAAAAGTAAAACAGGGTGTGTATTTACAAACATGGCGGGAAAAGGGGTGAAGTAAAGTGTATTAAAAAACCCTGGTGGGCAAGAGTGAACATGAGGGTTTATTACAAAACAGTGGAGGAAAGGGAGGGGAACATAAATGTGTTTAAACAAACACTGGTGGGGCAAGAGTAAAATTTGATGTGTATTCCCAACACTGGTGGGCAAGAGTGAACATGATTTTGTATTAAAACAATGGTGGGAAAAGGGGTGAACATAATGTGTATTACAAACATGGTGGGCAAGGGGTAAACATTTGTGTTTTTACAAAACATGGTGGGCAAGAGTGAAAAATTTGTGTATTAAAAACATGGGGGGAAAGAGGTGAAAGGGATGTGTATTACAAACACTGGTGGGCAAAAAGGTAAACATGTTGTTATTACAAGCCTGGTGGGAGAGTAAAACATGATGCGTATTAAACACTGGTGGGAAGAGTGGAAACATGTTGTGTATTAAAAAACCCCCGGGAGGGCAAGAGGAACATGATTTTGTATTCCAAACACTGGAGGGCATGAGAAAAACAGGGTGGTTTTACAAACACTGGAATAAAGTTCCCAAGAGTTGAATTGTCAAATTTTCATCCCCCCTAGCATTTTTTTTTTAAACCCTTTTTTAAATTTTATTAAAAAAAATGGTGCATTAAAATCCCGTCAAAGGGCCCTTATTTTCCCGGGGAAAGTATTCTCCCTCTTTTCTACACCCCCTAACCTGGCCTCACTACCCTAAAAAAAAGCCTTTCCCCGATATTTATATATTTATATAAAATTATTAATAATATATAAATATTATTTTAATATATATATATTTTATATATATAAAAATTTTCTATTTTAAAAATAAAAATATCTATATATATATATATATATATATTATATATAAAATTATTTATAATATATTAAAATTAATATAAATAATATATAAAACCAAATTATTATATTATAAAATATATAATATTTTAAAATAAAATTTTATATATTATAATATATTATTATATTTTAAATATTATATATATATTGGGGGTTTAAAAATTTAAAGGTGTGTGTGTGGTTTTGTGGGGTGTGTGTGTGTGGTGTGGTGTTTTGGGGTTTTTGGCGAAAAAGGCAAAACCCTTGGGGGAATTTTGGCTAAAATAGCAACGCCCCCATCTTGCCATAAAAGGCCCAAGTAAAAAATTTGTGTATCCCAATTTAATTTCCCCCAAAAAATTAATTTTTAACCTTAAAAACCCAAAAAAACCGAAAAAAACCTTTAAAATTTGATTGGGTTTGTTTCTTTATTAAATTAATTTTTTTTTAAAAACCCAAAACCTAAAAAAAAAAATATTTTTGGGTTTGGGTTAGGTTAAAAAAAAATTTTTTTGTTATAATAAGGTTGGTAAGTTTTTTTAAGATTTTTTTGGGGTTGAAAAAATTTATAATTTATATAAATATATTATTTTATATATATATTTTATTTATATTTTTTAAAATTATATTTTATATTATATATATTATAATTTATATATTATATATATATATATATATATTATATTTTTATTTTTTTTCTTTCAACGTCCCACCCGTATCCCACGAGGAGGGGGGCCCCCAAAAAAAAAAACTGAAGTTTTCCCCTTTTAAATTTGGGAATATAAAACGGGGAAAAAAGGGGTTACTACCCCCTTGCTCCGGCTTTTTAAAGTCCCCTTTAAAAACACTAAAGGTTTTTACAGAGGAAAAAAATTCTTTCCATTCCCCCTTTGGAAAGATAAGAGGAAATAAAAAAAGGGAAAAAGAATTAAAAAGAAAAAAGAAAACCCGAGGGGTGTGTATATTATGTTTTTTCCTGTTTTTAAAGTGTGCCTGTGTGGGAAGAAGTAGAAAGGATTACCTGAATCTTGCATATTTATGAGACAGACAAAAGACACCAGCAATCCTACCATCATGTAAAACAATTACAGGCTTTCGTTTTACACTCACTTGGCAGGACGGTAGTACCTCCTGGGCGGTTGCTGTCTACAACCTACTACCTAGATATATATATTATATATATATATATTATATATATATATATATATATATATATATATATATATATATATATATATAAATATATATATATATATATATATATATATATATTAATATATATATATATATATATATACATGTCGTGCCGAATAGGCAGAACTTGCGATCTTGGCTTAAATAGCAACGCTCATCTTGCCATATAAGACAAGTGAAAATTTGTGTATGCAATAATATCGCTAAAGTAATTCTGAACCTAACGAAAAAAATATATTTGATTGTGTTTGTTTAATATAAAATTACTGTAAACAAATCTAAAATATATTTAGATGAGTTAGGCTAAAATAAATTGTTCTTGTTATAATAAGGTTAGGTAAGTTTTCTAAGATTCTTTTGATGCAAAATTATAATTTTTTACATTAACATTAATGAAAAAATATATCTTTAAACGTATAAAAGAAAATTTCAGAAAGGACTTAATTTTAAATGAGTTCTTGGTAATTGACCAGTTTTACATATTCGGCACGACATATATAATATATATAATATATATATATATATATATATATATATATATATATATATATATATATATATATATATATATATATTATATATATATATTATGTATATATATATATATATGCAAGGAATTCGCAAGAGCAGGCGAAATATACACAAACACTGATCTCTGGCTGAAGGAGACTCGAACCTACGAACCTTGGAACAAGTACGCAGTGCTATACCATTCTCACCACACTGGACCAATAGCTGTAAGCCTTCTCCCTGAAAGCTGGCTGCCTTGGATCAACGTCTAGCGCAGCTGGACGCCAAGGTATTGGTCCAGTGTGGTGAGAATGGTATAGCACTGCGTACCTTGTTCCAAGGTTCGTAGGTTCGAGTCTCCTGCAGCCAGAGATCAGTGTTTGTATATATATATATATATATATATATATATATATATATATATATATATATATATATATATTATATATATATTATATATGTAGGGAGGTACCACCTATAGAACTTACTGGGACCCTCATCCTCAGAGAAGACAATAAACGTACCTCAGGGAAAGCTCTAGGTTCTCTCCGGAGCTGTTTGAATATTTTCTTCTCCTACCACTCCCTATATTTTATATTCTATGAGAACTTTATTAATATACAGAATACATTGACAGACAGCACAAACATGAATACATTGGTACAATGTATGAAAGATTATGAATCTTCTCCAGCTCCTCCGCAGTCGGACGTGAGCCCAGTATGCAGCATGCATTTCCCCTCTGGATGGACACACTGAGGAAGTGGAACATGCAAGTGGCTGCCCTTGGGTCCCTGGTGGTGTCGATGAGTCTGGAACCCAGTTCTTTAAGGTAAAGTGTGGCATTTTTTCCCATGATCCCAAGGTCTCTGATCCCACTGGGACAAATGGGTACTGTTGGTTTATGTCACTGTATTGCCGATC